>JAHWFO010022959.1:183582-205508 GCA_023313115.1 Rhysida immarginata | reverse complement strand
GTTAGGCCTATAGTTAAAAAAATGGCGGAAAAAAGTTAGGCCTATAGTTAAAAAAATGGCGGAAAAAAGTTAGGCCTACAGTGGCAAAAGGCTAAAAAATGTTAGGCCTACAATGAAAAATGGGTAACAAATATAAGGCCTACAAAAAAAATGGTTAAAAAAAATGGCTAATGAATGCTCGGCCTTTTGGAAAAAATGGCTAAAAAATGAACTTTTTCCATGGGTTCATTTTCACTGAATGTTCACGTTCAGAAATTGGCTAATTTCATCAAAAAGGAGCCCGAGCAACGCCGGGTAAAATATATATAATTTTGACTAATGAAATGTCACTTTTCCCTATTTCCATCCACACAATAAATTTCTTTTTCCTGTAGAAAAAATTATATCTTGAAATATGCAATTTTAATTTGTCAGAAATTTGTCTAATGCTAGAAATGAAAAAAATAACCATAATTACATAAATAAAGCAAAGTAAGTACTTTTTCCTGACATGTCCATAAATTTCAGAGAAGTTTAACAAATTTTTTAAATAACCTGAAGATATCCAAATTTTAGATGTCTTGTAAAGAAGGCAGTAAACAAAATGAAATATTTTCCTTTTTTCATTATATTCTTGATGCACTTGTCGATCCACGATGAACACCGTTTTTGAAATAGTGTGCTATTTTTGCAGTCTTTAAGATTTCCAAAAAAGATATGTTTCCCCAAAGATTTAATTTAAAATTTTTCAATTAATAATTTTCCAAAAATTATTTTTGATGTGGTTTCCCATGTTGTTTTCAACATAAGAACACAAACAAATCATTTCATATAAACACTAATTTATCATAGAAAACTATGTTAAACTATCTTAATTTAAAATGAAAAAAAAAAATATTTTTCTCTTACATTCTACGTTCCATTACATCTCGTAGAAACCCCATCGCACCTTCTTCAGTCTTTCTTCCAAACCATCCCCACTATGGGAGGTTATTGTTTCTTGGAAATGCGTGCGGAATTGATCCATCATGCTTTTCCATGTTCTCTTGCATTGATCCACTATATTTAATGAAAATCAAAAATTAGGTATTTTAAAAAAAGGAAATTTAAAGTAATATTGTTTTTGACTATATTTGAACATATTTGTTTTTGAACATATAGGCCTATACAACATACCGTTCCAATTCATCTCCGCCGAAACCTCATTCCAGAGAGCAGCGGTCACTTGTCGATTTTTATAATCCTTCTGCCTCTTATCCCATAACTCTGATCTTTTTTCGGTTTCTCCGATGAATTTTTCCTTTAATTCTATCTCCTTTTTCTTCTAGACTTCTCTCGCAGCTCTTCCTACAGCTTTCACGCTCGTTGCCATAGAAGTAGGAGGAAACTGGAGTAGATATGAGCAGTAGTACGCATGCGTCACGATCATTTCCAAACTACTAGTAGCTTTAAAATCAAACTGACCTAGATATCCGCTTGAAGCGAAAAACAGCTTGAAATTCCTCGCGCTATATGCAACTCACGCATATCAGCTTAATGTTTAGGATAGCTTGAGCTTGAAAAATTACATGCAAAACGCTCAAAGCTTCAAGCTTCACGCTCCAAGCAAGCTATGGGAACGCACCTTTAGTCAGCTGTTTGCCCCTTGGGAAATGCTTCAAATGGTGAAACCCGCATAATTCTGATAAACCAAGTTTCTTGAATATAAAGAGTGAGGGAAGATCTCTTACCATAAGGTGTTGCATTTGCTGCATGCTTCCAATAGACATGTGGTTGTACTGCATCATGGAGATTTTGACTTTAGTTTCAATTGTACCTCTATATCGAGTCACCATTATGTTTCCACTTTTTATCAAACCGAAGGATCTGATGCAGAAAGCAAGTGCTAGCTTTGCATCTTTGGAGGGCAATGTAAGTTGTTTGATACTGTATCTGCTGCTATGCTATGAATTTTGGGGAATTTGTGTGGAACCCATATATCCAGTTTTTTTTAGTTTTTTTTTTTTTTTTTTTTTTTTTTTTTTTTTTTTTTTTTACAATTTGCCCATTGTCTGCAAACCATTACTTGTATCGTATATTAGAAAAATATTTTGTACATAAGTAATTAGTGATACCGTGAAGTGATATCCATAGTTTTAAACAAACAAGGGAACCCCACATAGCCGAACCGCTTTAACAATGGAGTCTTTGTATGGCTATGTATGCTGAAATTTTTTCTTTTTTGCAATTTATTTTGAAAGAAACACAATTTCGCTCTCTCTTATTTTGCAAGCATCTATAGTAGCTTCAGATGAGTAACATATTTCAATTTGGTGGAAATCTGTGACATACATGTTCGAGGGATTCCCTTGTAAGTAGTATGTGACCATAAAATTTATCGTAACATTAATTTACCGTCTAAAGAAATATTTTTTAACATAACAACCAAACCAACTTTCCCCTCCTTTCCTCACCCTTTCCCTCCTTAAAATTTAATCTTCAAATATTTTTTTTTTGCTCCCCACCCAGGGATCTACCTCGTTGGCCCCTGCCATACTGGCTCTGGGTGGACAACTTGTATCTTTCAACTTGTATCTTTAGATTCAATAAATAAATAAATATCTCATAAAAAAAAAAGGAGAAAAAGAAAAAAGAAGGGGAAAAAAAATACAAATTCAAACACCAAGCAGATGTAATGCAGCTGGAATAACATCGGGATCTTTCCCAAGGAGCAGGGCCGTACCCGGCAGGGGGGGGGGGGGGGGCTCCCCCCCACCAGAAATAGGCCACAAGTCAATTAATCTGTTATTTGGGTGACCCCCCCCCACAAGCTGGATTGGGCCAGCCCCCTTCAACCCCCCCCCCCAAAAAAAAAAAAAAAATTTCTGGGTACAGCCCTGCAAAGGAGATATGGAATACACATGTTAAAATTCAGTAGGTACAGGAGACACAATCTCTATGAAAAAATATTTTAAAAATACGGAAAATCATGTATACTCTACTTGTCTTGTTGAACTTGGTTACAGATGTATTTATCAATTCGCACTACTGCAAAGGAATCCAGTTCACCTCTATGTACCAAGTCATTCAACTGGGTGGCAAGCATTGCAACTAAAATATATTAAAACAAACAAATATTAGAATATTTTAAGTGATGTGTCAAGGTAAAGAAGGAGAAATAAGAATACATCACATGAAAACAAACGAGGCCTTTCTGTCATTTTATTCAAAGACCTTCATAAGATATAAAACTTTTTGAAAGTATTAACTGATTTTTTCATCAGTTAATACTTTCAAACAGTTTTATACTTGATGAAGGTCTTTGAATAAAATGACCGAAAGGCCTCGTTTGTTTTCATGTGATGTATTCCTATTTCTTTCTTAAACAAATATTACATTTCTATAGAAAATATTTTCATCTTTCAAAATGTTAATGTACAGTTCCATGTGTATCCTGAAACTCACGACTGAAAAATCTGAATTTATTGAATATGCTTAAGTTACACACAGATGGGGAAATCGCTCATTTCATGACTTGTATGGTTTGTGAAATGTGCAGAACTTTACACACTTAATAAAACGTGCACAACGGCTTCTGCTCATTTATTGTACACATTAACACAGTTGTCTCGAATCATCAGGGGACCAGTTTAAAATTTCTACTCATCAGGGATTCGACTTTAGCATTTGAATGAAATAAGGCTAGCAGAAACATTATTGTACATCTTACCATACAATGTAAATAATCCGTAACGCTTTTTAAGAGTTTTCATCGAATCAACAATATACAGATGTATATCTCATCTAGTGTCCAATAATGCAAGGCAAAGTTTATGCAACAACAGGCCAGTCGTGTTTGTGTCAATAACTATACAATTGAAGCTACGATTTTTACTATAAAGGGTGTCCCAAAACGAACTGACATTGATTTTGCCACCATTTTTTTCGTGTTACAGAGTAGAGATTTTTATATGCTGTCATTATTAAACATTCAGGTTAAATTATGCAAAACTACACAACACCACGTAGAAATTGTAAAAATTCACTTCAAAAATTTCATGGTCATGTTATCTTGCAGCGAGATGATGTGAATTGGCCACAGAAATTTCCTAGAAGATTAGACACAACATTGCCGAAATTTCCCAGAAAATATGTCAACATGTTATTGAAAATTTCCTCAAAAGAGGAAATTTGTTGTACCAAGGTCGGGGCAGTCATTTATCAGATATCTCCACGTTTTTACTTTCTTATAAAACAAAAAATCTTATCAATTTTCCAATGAAAAACATGTTTTATTAAAAAATTAAAATGTTAGCTCATCGTGGGACACCCTTTATATGCTCATCTTTACTGAGCTTAAACATGTAGCATAATGTCTAATCTCCACAATCAATTTATTTATAAAATTGAGAAAATCCCCAACAATAAAAAAGAAAACTTAAAAACTAATAATAATAAAGAATATAAAAAACCCTACCCCTTTCCAAGCTTTTATACATTGGAACTTGTTTCATAACGGGCCTTTTTGTCAAGATTTTCCGGATCAAATCAGGAACAGAACTATTCACGGAGAATTGGCTGTTCATCTCGGCGATTTGGAATTTTCTTCATTTGCAATGTCTTCCCACAAGGTCTTGTGCATTCTGCGTATTCAGAAGATTAGGACTTATAACGTTCACAGCATTTAAGACTTGTTGTAAATGAACTTATGAAAAAATGTAGCCCATTGAAACATTTTAAAGTGGAATAAATTTTTATTGTAATGCTAAAGCAAAGCCATTGCTCTTTTATTGGCTAAGTTCCATTGTACAGGGAAGGGGTAGGGTTTTTTATATTCTTTATTATTATTTTTTCAGTTTTCTTTTTTATTGTTGGGGATTTTCTCAATTTTGTAAATAAATTGATTGTGGAGATTAGATATTATGTAACTTGTTCCCCCAACGTTCTTGTATTTAAATGTCTTAAACAAGTAGGTACGTGACAAATTTGAAACAAAACTGGCATATCGGTTTGAGCACTGTTCTTCTACTGCACAGATATGCTACCCGTGCTAGTATGTTTTTGCATCGTACCATGGGTAATTTTTCTAAAATCCGACGAACCCTACCATCTATGCTCTGGCGCAAAATAATATCACAATGTGTACAGACTCCACTGCCCGGTAAAACCATAGGAACGTCCAAAGATATCGGCAAATTGTAGGGTCGATGGTCATTAGTTTGAATGTTTGGGTATTAAGCAATACAACAGCTAATTCCGAATAATCAGATTCATTATAAAGCTACAGTACTCAGCAGGGACAACGCAGGACAATTCATTTTAATACCAAGCATATCATTATCTTATAAGCGGGTTAACAGTCAAAGGAGTTGAAGGCAAAGGCACTTCCTCTAAGGAATATTGCACCAAACCCAAAAGGAAAACTTACAACGCCGAAAGGTAGCCACACGGACTTAAAAAGCGAGTCAAACTGGCTATGGTGTCTAAATGGATAAAGAATATCATTACAGACTACTGATTATTTTGTGGAGCTCGAACGTCGACAATTTCCCGTTCGCCCAGCTTATGCAATGACAATTAACAAGTCCAGGGTCAAACCTTTAAGAACATTACTACGAGGGTTGTACCAAAAGTAAGGTTCCCAATGAGCTACAGCCTCGAGGGAAGGTGCTAGGCTAAATCCGACAACAGTGCCGTGCGCAGTGGTTCCCGCACTCTCGAGCCCACTCTCGAGCGATTCGCTACGGCGCTCAATGTTCGCTTGGCAGCCGTCAGAGATGGAAGTGTTGATCGCCGCTCCCGCCAAGTGCGAGGTTCGAGCAGTAATCCGGTTTCTCCAAGCAAGGAAGTTACCGCCCGTGGAGATTCATCGGCAACTGACTGAGGTTTATGGTGAAAAGTGCATGTCCATTCAGCACGTCCGAAAATGGTGCAGGGCTTTTGCTGAGGGTCGCACGGAAGTTCACGATGAAGAACAGAGTGGAAGACCGCCGGTTTCGGATTCGATTGCCCAGAAGATCAACAGTGAGCTGCTGAAAGATCGGAGGGTCACTGTCCGTGAGCTTGTTGAACGCATTCCTGAAGGTTCCCACGGCACACGCTTCCTCAACGGATTGGCGGGAGACTTCTTCGACTTAGGAATACAAAAGCTGGAGCACCGTCTTCAAAAGTGTGTCGAAAAAAATGGAGACTATGTTGAAAAATAGACAACAGTGTAAGCTTTTCAACGATGTATAAATTAATAACAATAAACAATGATTTCTACTTGTAAAAAATATGGGAACCTTACTTTTGGTACAACCCTCGTATACACCTAGTGTAGATAGATACTGATACCCCACTTTCGTTTTGCTTTGAAAACCTCAGCAAAGACTGGCATCTCAGCTATAGTTGACCCAGGGAAAGTTGGAGCGGATGGAGCCTAGGAATTTTGAATTGGCCAATCAGAGAAAGGTCTGATCATGCGATTGGTCATTCCTGGTTTACAGCTCTTAATCAGGGAAGAATTAACCTTATTCCCTGTCTTAATTGTGAAGAGTTTTATTGATAATTTTACTTTTTATTTCGCAGTGAAATTACGTTATACTGCACTTTAAATTGAATAAAAAAAATGAGAATACAATTTAGAAAAAAGAAAAAAAAAACCTATCCCGTCATTTTAATATAAATCATAGGTGTTTAATTAAAGTTCAAGTGAATACTATATTATTTTTTTAGGCTGTGGCTACGTTCACGGCTACCGTGAAGGCGTAACGGCTCGTGACAATAAGGAGTGATGTCATTTTTATGAGAAGTGACGTCACTGTTGCTGCCTGGAGTTGGAAGGAAAAGAAAATGGAAAAATATTTTGTAGACGTAAACTTTTATAACTCAAAACTGGCTCATCAGAAGCAAACAAGTTATTTACAAAAGAAAAAAACTGTCTTAATGAGAAAAGTCCATACATGTCGAATTTATTGAGTTTGGTTCGCTATTATAGAATGATGAATTTTTAAGTCAATTTCCGAAAGAAAAAAAACTGAGTTGGGGAAACGAACACATAGGCCTTCACTCTTAGTGATTGGTAGCCCAACAAGGGGCAAAACAGTCATGATAACTAACTGCTTACAAATACAAAGTAATATACAGTGTTATTATCATCCTCGTGCTTACTTGTGAATTTACCCCCCCCCCCTCCCCGTCCACCCACTAAGAAATCTGTACTCCAATAAGTTTATGTAATCAAATATTGAAAATTAAATACTATAAATCTTGGAAAAATTATGACCCCTTTATTTATTATTTATATAATTTAATGAACAGAATGTGATTTCCAAATGTTTTTTTGTTGCCGTTCATTTATAAAACTCGACTCTTGATACGACTTTCCCATTGAACATATTTTTCTAGTTGAACATTTACACAATAAATGCTGCGAAACAACTCCCGGCGTTCAAAAAAAAGTGCTGCGAAACAACTCCCGGCAATACCGTGTGACGTCACTCTTTAGTGTCGTGGGCTGTTATGTCTTCACGATAGCCGTGAACGTAGCCACTGTGTTTTTTAATGATATAGAATTAAAATTTTAAAAATTAATCGCAATATTTATTTACTACAAATATAAAATAGGATCTGGCCTCTTTCCTTTATTTGCTGGCTATTAAAATGGCATTTTAATATTTAATATATTTGTATTGAAAAACACTATTAAAAAAATTCTCAGCTAGGAAGATTGCAGGAAAACGTTAACGTCATCCCACTCTTCATAACTGCTGCGAAAAAGGTGACGAGTTCGGTGTGTTGCTTCTATCTCCGAAATAGGCTTATTTACGTCTTGAACGATTCTCCGACCGGAGGTCTCCGAAATTGTGTTATTTTAGATACAGTCGACTCTCTGTAACTCGAAGTGGAAGGGACCACCAAAAAATTTTCGACTTGGGGAAATTTCGAGTTAAGGAGAAGGATGAAATATAACATTATTACAGTGTACATGTAATGTAGTGTATCAAGAAAACTGACCTACCTTTAAGGAAAGAAATCGGTAAGCTTTGTTTGGCGGTGTCGCGTTGCTCGGCTTTCAGTAACATCCTCGATTTGTTCGCTGTTTTGTTCGTCAGCATCATGTTTCATAATCACATTCTTGTTTTTTAGATACGTAGATAATGTGCTGGGTGGAATTCCAAATTCTTTAGCCACATCACATTTCTTTCTTCTTTTTTCCACTACCCGGATTACAGAAGCTTTATCGTGAATTGAAAGGGTTTTAAGTTTTCGCTTACTGCTACCGTTATTTCCAGCCATGATGCCCTTCAAACCCTAAATGCTTTTCAAAAATGTAGAGAACTAAAAGTTTGAAGAGTTGACACACATGTGATGCACGTGAGACAGGCAAGTTCACTTTGCAGGTGAAGGGTTTAGCATGTATGGTCAGTGCATGAACTTGTCTGAAGAGCTCGAGTTATGGAGAAGAGAGCCTCTATGATTTCTAGTTGTAGAGACAAAAATGCATTAACCCTATGGAGTTTTTGCCGGGGGCGGGCTTTTATTTCGAGTTAGGGAGACCTTCGAATAAGGGACGTTCGAGTTATGAAGAGTCTACTGTATTTCCACTATTAACACAGAATTGCTTTTATAAAGATCCTTGATTTTAAAATAAGAAAATATATTCCACACAATCTCCCTAGATTGGGACGATAAAAAATTAATTACCGAGTCAATGAGATGATAAAGTAACAAAAACAAAAAAGTACAATAAATATGTCTACAATAAGTATACAAAATAAAAATTATAGTTGGAAAGCCTAAGAGCCCAGTATGTATTTATGAAAAGGAAGTGAAATTATTTTTTAAATCATCGATATATTCGAAGGGTTGGCGGGAAAAGAGAAAAATGCTGGAGGGAGGAAGGGGGAGGTATCGAAACCCTATGACCACATGTACTGATCGTGCATATTTGAAAGTGTTCGGGAAAACTCAAGATTTTTTTATATAATTTAAGTTTCTATTCTTTCAGTTTTTTTTTTTTACTGTTTTGCAGACAGTGATTGTTGAGCATATATTGTTTTAATAAATGTTAATTAAAAAATCTCCACGTGATTATCACTGTCTGCAGCTAGTTGTCCCTCGCGAATAATTTTCCTGAGCACGAGGATGTGTGTTCCACTATTGTTGATTTTCCTTCCGTGGTTACAGTTTTTTTTTATTTCCAGACAGACCACTTCCAGCTTCTGGCTTGACCAGTCATCCCTCCTTCTGGTCCTCCACGTCATTCCTAAATTGCAGCATCGCATTCAACTTCCATTTATCATTTTCATTCCAATGCTCTGCGAATTACTCCTATCCTGCCGTTCGATGTTTAGTTTTTTTTTGAATTTCTCACTTTCTCGCGGCAGCCATGGTTCTTTATCGAGCAGCATTATTTTGCAGGTTACCCCATAAGGTAATAATGAAATTTCTTTTAATGCTATTTCAACAATAACGCGCATAAGGGACGCCATGCTGCACATTTCAATTCTTATTTCCATTAATAATTGATTATCATTTCGCAGTCTTTCTTTAGACATTTAATGGGAATTTGAAATTTCTTTTTCCTTATTCTTTATAAGGAATTGGTCTGTCTCAATTCTTTTTATATTTAAAGTTAATTCACTCAATGTAGGAATTAATATTTCTCGTTACAGTGTTTTGCTGTATTTAACGTACATTCAAATATTTCTTTATTTTATTCCGAGAAATATTTTTTCTTTTGTAATTGAGATCGCAATGCCTATTCCTCAATTAAATCATATTGTATAGAACATTCTTTTGTATAGAATATTTTGATATTTTATAAATAAATATTGCATTTTTTAAACCAAAATAAAAGTCTTTTAACGAGCCACGTTCATTCTTAAGTTTCGGGGTTTCCTTTAAAGTATCACCCCTTAAGTATTATATTATTTTGCTTCCCCCTCTGAACAGAAAGAATATATACATCGAAGTTTTACTGGAAGTCTCTCTCTCGTATTTTAGCAATACATCGATTTTGTTAGGAAAAACAGAAAATGGCCATTAATTTTCAAGAAAAACGTTCATTTAATGAACGATTAATACACTAGAGGGCACTCTTAATGACTTTATAACCGCCATTATAAGGGCACTATAAAATAGACTAATCGAAAGAGACTTCATGCAGTCACATATTTAATTGTGAACTGAAAACGGAAACTTCACGACGCCTTTGCAAGGTATGCGGAATGCCACCGCCCGTACCTGTAGCGGATTCCGCTACCGCTTGTTCTCGTGTTTTAATTGTGAAACAGGCTTTAGTCCTCGAATTCCAAAAGTTTTCGTTGAAGGAATAGATGAAATAACCATTATGATCGCTTGTTACTGCACATTGTAAACAGACTGACGCCCTCATAGGTAACGAAGAAACCCCCCATAATTCCAAGCACGTCGACTGCCTGACATGATTAATCAATATAAACGCTAAGCCGTGAGTACTCCAACTTTCCCTGGATCAACTATAGTATTACAACTACAGACATTTATATTCAGTACTGTACCAAAAAAACTGAAAAAAGTTGCTGCAGATTTTCAATTCGCATTTCCTTAAACAGCTTATTAGCTGCAGCGATTTCTTCTTCACGGAACCCAAGGAATCAAACTTTCATCAGCTTTCACGTTAAATCCAGGTGCACTGGCTTTTGGGGATGGAAAAGTGAATGGATATTCAAGGAAAAAATGAAATTCTCTGTAAAGTTTCCAATATACAACATGGATAAAGATATCTTAAGTGTCTTGAAATGAAAAACAGATGGTCAAAAATCACAACGCTGTCTTTCGTAAAATTTTATAATCCATAAATTCAGATGCCATGCCAAAACCACAATGGGTCGATTTCCTATTGTAGCAGGATCATATTCAACTAGGTCCATACTATACTAAACACATAGCAAATAAAATACTAAAAAAATAATGACAAATTTAATAAAATACCTGGATTATTTTCAAAAATGTTTAAAAATTTTGTTAGATTTTAATAAAATTTATGTTCAGATTACAGCTTTCTCATACTGCTGTAGAACTTTTCCATGGCAATAGATTATGAAGAAATAATAAACCCTTACACAGAAAGCTTCAAGAATTGACACACTTTATTAAAGAGGAATGCTTACAAATTAAAAGGACTTTTATATGTTCGAATATATAGAGAATTATTACTCTTGCCATTTAATTTTTTTCGCAAATGTTTCATATTTTTTCACAAATATTTAGGTGATTATTTGACGGCAGCATCAGTCAAAGGCTGGCATTAAATGCATTCATTGTGATCTGCATCATTGCAAAATGAAATATGTATAGTCACATGCAAAGGTAAACGAATATCAAAAGAATTAAAAGATGTTCATGGTTTTGTGGTAGCATTGCAACCCAAAAGTACTAAATTTCGGGAAAAAAATTGTGGAAGTCTGACATTTCCTCTTTTAGTCTGGAATGCATGCCATTGTCGCCTCATGCAGGAAATGACAAGACTACTTGAAAAAAAAGTGCACACTATAATGGCTTGTATTCCTGGTGGCAATACAAAATAACAGCCAGCTGATGTTTCATCAATGTCCCATTCAGGCCTGTATCAACAACTTACGTGAAATGACTCCAAGACTTACAAAGACAAACATGTCACAAAAGCATGGAATCTCAGACAAGCCAAGAAATTGTGTACTGCATAATGGGTTAGTGAATTATGAGATTCAGTTTCAAATAATCTTAAGTATAAAGAAGGGCTCTTTTACCACAACAAAAGTAATAAAGAATATAACAAAAACAAAAATAACGGAAAAATACAACCTGGAAGCGCTTTTCGAGAGCAAAGCTCTTATCATTCGGCAGGAACCAAGGAGAACACGTGGAAAACCCAAAGTGAACTGATTAGAAACCGAAGAAAGCGGTTTATATAGCGAGAGAAATACCAGGCAGACCAATAATAGAAAAGAAAAAAAAACAAAAACAATATTATTGGTTGGCTAATTGAGACAATCACTGAATTAGAGGGGAATCACCAATAGGGCCTAAGTCAGAGTTTAATAACTTGTTGTTCTTGGATTTATGGATAGCCATGCTCTCGAAAGCATCTAGGAAGTGTTTTTTATTGATAGATTGCAACAGTTTTAAATTGCCGATAGAAAAATCGTGACCCGTCTCTATTGAATGTTTGGCTATGGCTGATTGACTACATCTACCAAATCTTCCGTGGTTGAGGTGTTCCTTAAATCTGGTGGATAAATGGCATTTGGTCTGACCTTTGTAAAGCTTAGGACATTGCGAACAATGGATGACGTAGATGCCTGACTTTTGTATATCCGGTACCTTATCTTTGGGGTTGCCTAGCAAGTTTCGTATTTGGTTGGGGTTGCTCAAAGAAAGAGAAATGTTATATTGTTTGAAAATTGAATTTAAATTTTTAATAAGTAGTTTATTGTAAGGAACGGATATGGTTCTATACTTATCTTTGATGGGATGTAGAGTGGTTATGTCTGACAGAAATTTTTTGAACTTCCTCTTCCTCAAAAGATTGTCAATCATTTTCGAGTGGTCTCAATTAGCCAACCAATAATATTGTTTTGGTTTTTTTTCCTTTTCTATTATTGGTCTGTCTTGTATTTCTCTCGCTATATAAACCGCTTTCTTCGGTTTCTAATCCGTTCACTTTAGGTTTTCCATGTGTTCTCCTTGGTTCCTGCCGAATGATGAGAGCTTTGCTCTTGAAAAGCACTTCCAGGTTGTATTTTTCCGTTATTTTTGTTTATGTTATATTCTTTATTACTTTTGTTGTGGTAAAAGAACCCTTCTTTATACGATTATACCTCTTTATTCTTGGTTTCAATTGTGGACATTTGCCCTTGGTTTACTTTCTCGGACAATTGCCCCAGTTATACTTTTTTGTATAATTTTGATTTACTAGAATTATCATCAAATAATCTTATTATTAAATTATTTTTGGCTTGTGGGATATCAATCCAAGCACCAGATGAAATAGATGTTACCAAATTAGGTGGAATTGCTGAGACTGCAAGAGAAGTGGATGTTAGACTTAATTACAGGTGAAGATGATCTACAAATTAGTGTTAAAATAATGATGAAGACAGTGAAATAATGGAATACATGACAATGTTGATTTAGAATAGGTTGTAAAATTGTTGACAATAAATTTATTTTAGAATAATAAAAGCCACATTATTACCAGGGAGGACATGCACCTGATGGCGGAAGATCGTGATCGCTGGAGATCCTCCATAGGGCTTGTGAACATCATTGAAAAGTACAACTCAAACACTTTTTTTCCGTAATATTCCGAAGTTACAGCACTTCCACGTGTGCTCCTGCAGTGACTCGCAGAATATCCATTCGATATTCGATTTCACGCCATGTATTCCGCAGCATTTCAGGTGTCACTGTTGCAATGACGGCCACAATCCTTTCCTTCAATTCATCAAGATCACGCACTTTGCTGGAGTACACGCGGTCCTTTACATATCCCCACAAGAAAAAATCGAGTGGTGTGATGTCAGGAGATCGCGGAGGCCATGAAATCGGCCCCCCGCGGCCAATCCAACGACCAGGAAATTGTTCATCCAGGTATCGCCGCAGAATCATTCCCCAGTGTGGCGGTGCACCATCCTGTTGAAAAATAACGTCTGGTTGTCGTTGTTCAAGCTGCGGTATAGCATAACATTGCAGCATGTCAAAGTACGTGATGCTATTCACCGACTGCTCTGTGAAGAAGAATGGTCCAATCACTTCATTGACAGTCAACGCACACCACACATTGACCTTTGGACTGTCTCTAACATGTTCACGGACTTCATGAGGGTTCTCTGATCCCCAAATGCGACAGTTGTGTCTGTTCACACGCCCGGAAACATGAAATGTTGACTCATCTGAGAAAGCCACTTTATCCAAGAACGTGTTGTCCACATCAATTTTGTGCAGAATGAGCTCCGCGAATGCAAACCGTTGCGGTTTATCGTCGGGCTTTAGTTCCTGAACAATCTGAACTTTGTAGGCATACAATTTCAAACGCTTATGCATCACTTTCATCACCGTAGATCGTGGGACTCGCAATTCCAAGCTGGCGCGCCAAGTTGACTTCGTAGGGCTCCGTTGGAACGCCTCTCGCACCTTCTCAATGACTTCCTCACTGACGGTAGGCCTACCAGCACCTTTCTTGTGAGCTACGCTTCCAGTGTCCTTAAACTGCTGATACCACCGCTTTACGGAATCCTTTCCAGGAGCAGGTTGTCCATATTCCAAGCGGAATTGCCGTTGAACTGCTATCACGGATTTCTGCTCATGAAACCAAAGAACGCACATTGCTTTCTGCTGCACGGTCGCCATTTTTGCGTTTTGTGTTCCTACGCCAAACAGTGCTGCCGCCTGGTGGTGATAGTGACACCTGACAAACTGTTTGAGTTGTACTTTTCAATGATGTTCACAAGAAGTGTGTACATTTCTTGGTTAATAAAATATTCACTGTCAAAATGCGCTCAATAATTTATGACCACCCGGTATTATTAACAAAATAAAAGTTACATATTACGAGGTGCATTCAAGTTCTAAGGCCTCCGATTTTTTTTCTCCGGATTGGAAAGAGATAGAAACATGCGCATTGTTTTAAAATGAGGCCGCGTTCATTGTCAATACATCCCAGAGATGGCAGCACCGTATGGCAGATGGAATTTTACCGCCAGCGGCGAGAATGAGAACTGTTTTAGATACTTAAAATGGCGATGTTTTCCTTACTTGAACAGCGTGCAATCATTCGTTTTCTGAATTTGCGTGGTGTGAAACCAATTGAAATTCATCGACAGTTGAAGGAGACATGTGGTGATGGAGTTATGGATGTGTCGAAAGTGCGTTCTTGGGTGCGACAGTTTAATGAAGGCAGAACATCGTGTGACAACAAACCGAAACAACCTCGGGCTCGCACAAGCCGGTCTGACGACATGATCGAGAAAGTGGAGAGAATTGTTTTGGGGGATCGCCGAATGACTGTTGAACAGATCGCCTCCAGAGTTGGCATTTGTGTGGGTTCTGTGCACACAATCCTGCATGACGACCTGAAAATGCGAAAAGTGTCATCCAGGTGGGTGCCACGAATGCTGACGGACGACCACAAGGCTGCCCGTGTGGCATGTTGTCAAGCAATGTTGATGAGCAACGACAGCATGAATGGGACTTTCTTTTCGTCGGTTGTGACAATGGATGAGACGTGGATACCATTTTTCAATCCAGAAACAAAGCGCCAGTCAGCTCAATGGAAGCACACAGATTCACCGCCACCAAAAAAATTTCGGGTAACTGCCAGTGCTGAAAAAATGATGGTGTCCATGTTCTGGGACAGCGAGGGCGTAATCTTTACCCATTGCGTTCCAAAGGGCACCACGGTAACAGGTGCATCCTACGAAAATGTTTTGAAGAACAAATTCCTTCCTGCACTGCAACAAAAACATCCGGGAAGGGCTGCGCGTGTGCTGTTTCACCAAGACAACGCACCCGCACATCGAGCTAATGTTACGCAACAGTTTCTTCGTGATAACAACTTTCAAGTGATTCCTCATGCTCCCTACTCACCTGATCTGGCTCCTAGTGACTTTTGGCTTTTTCCAACAATGAAAGACACTCTCCGTGGCCGCACATTCACCAGCCGTGCTGCTATTGCCTCAGCGATTTTCCAGTGGTCAAAACAGACTCCTAAAGAAGCCTTCGCCGCTGCCATGGAATCATGGCGTCAGCGTTGTGAAAAATGTGTACGTCTGCAGGGCGATTACGTCGAGAAGTAACGCCAGTTTCATCGATTTCGGGTGAGTAGTTAATTAGAAAAAAAATCGGAGGCCTTAGAACTTGAATGCACCTCGTATATTAAATAATAATCAAATCGGACCAGCTCTATTAAGAGAGATGAGAGTTAAACAGTAATTCCTTAAATGTTTACGGAATATTGAATAGGAACTTAACGATCGTATTTGAGGAGGAAGACAGGCCCAACATTTAATACCAATCAACGAGACAAGTTATTTCTATAAAAGTAGAAAATGGTAAACATATCTCGTTAGCAAGTTGTGTAGGATAATTATGCTTGTCTCGGTTACAACATTCGTATAGAGGTAGTTATAATTAGGAGAGCGTTAGAAGTCTTATAAATAAAAGAACATAAGGATAAAAAATATAATTGGTATATAGTCAATATGCGTAACGAGAAAAAAATTATTAGTAACAAAAGATTTCGGAAGGGTTAGTAGAGTACAGAGAAACTATTTTTGTAATTTAAATAGTCTAGAAAGATTAATCGTAGAAGTAGCACCCTAGAAACGAATTAGAAAACGATTAGAAAAAAAACTTAAACTTATTGAAGGCATTAGCATTAGGGTTTCTACGGTATTTCTAGTTTAAGGCATTTTTTTTTTTTTAATAAGTTCTAGGACATTAGCAGAAATCCAGGGCTTATAGACAGTCACCTTAGGAATAATAGAAGAACAGGTATACTTAGGAAAGTAGCGATCGTAACCAAGCTGAAAATGAGACAAGAAGCAATCAAAAAGTAAATTAGAATTAGTAAAATCAGATATAAGATAGTTCCAATCTGTTAGAGCTAAAAAGGAATTCAGGATTGAAATTAGATTAGGAGTAACTAAACGAGAACGAATATGAGTATTCTGGTGTATATTTAAAGTGAGGGTATTAAAAATCTTAAGTAAAGGAAAATGATCATAAATAACCATATCAATAAAGCTATTAAAAAGAACAGAGTCAGAGTTCATAAAGCAAGAATCTATTGCCGAATATGAATTGTACTGAGAGGAATAGCGTGAGAAAGAGAGGGTAGAAGGTAAAACCCAGAACAGGTTATATATAGGATCTAGAAGTTGATTAAGTGAAGAAGAGGGCTTATTGAAATCAATATTGAAATCACCAATTAGAATGAGTAATTTCCCAGCTTTTTGTAAATCTAGTAGGGTAGAAGACAAAAAGGTACAAAAAGGGGAAAAAAGGCCTGAAGGAGGACTATAGATAATTAAAAAAATTAATTTGTTGTTAATTAAAAGGGCAAGGGCCGCTTAGTCGGTTGATATTAGCTTATACTGGGAAATAAGAGAGAAGGAAAATTGACAAGAAAGATATACACTAATACCGCCCCCACGTTTATTGCAACGACAGATTGAGACAGTTCTGTATCCAGGAATATTTGGGGCATCACAAGGGTCATAGACCCAACTCTCGGTAAAATCAACATATTTGGGGATAAGGATAGATTGGTTGGCGAACAAGCTCCTAACGTTTTATTAGAAAAAAGAAAAATTCTTCGAGAGGAGAACTCGAGAGATCATTAATGAGAGAATTAGTTTTTTTTAACTGATATCGGGAAAACAAAATCGGACATTGTAAAAAGGAAAATGGATAAAAGTGGAATAAGCAGGGCTGCCATTACTAGTATATGTTGAAAATAGTTGCTTTAGTAGCTTATAAAGTAAAAAATAGTAGCCTAAATAGTCTCCTAGAAATAATACTTTAGTTGCTTAATAGTTTTATTTTTTATTTTCCTGATTCTTATTATATGCAGTACTTAAGGAAAACAGTCCATTTATAGAAACAAAGATAAATGATTTTTTTTAATTTATTATTTTCAAATACAGTTTAACAAAAAATAAAAATCTACAAAATTAAAGGATTCTTAAATATTTTTTGATTTTTTACTTATGAAGGTATCAATAAAGTTTGATTTTTTCTTGTTAACTATTAAGTTCAGTTTGTTTTCTTCCTCTTCTTTCCCGTTCTCGTAATTGTTCTGCCCCTTCTAACATGCCTTGTGCTATCCTTATTCCAGGCAAATCATTTTTTGCAATTGCTAATTTAAGGCGATTATTAGCTTCCTTAAGCAAAGTATCTACTGACTCCTGAGTTCCTTTGATTTCTTTGGCAACGATTTTTGCTCTCGTTTCCAGCTTTTCAATTGAAATCGCTTTACTCATAATTTGTGATTGTTTCAGTCTTTCTTGCTGTATCTGCTCTTCTCTTTCTCTTTTTTCTTTCAGAGCCTGTTCTTTCAGCTTTCTTTGGTCTTCAAGGTACTGCTCATATGATTTATGTGAACTATAAGCTAATTTTAAAAGTTCTTTTGTTATTGGAACTTCTGCAACATGTTTATATTTCTTTAATGAATCTCTTATTAACAATCTCTCATTCAACACACGTTCAGACATTCGTGATTTATCTTCAGCCATGATTCTTCTGGAGACTGAAAACCCCCGTTCTAATCACCATTTCCATGTGATAAACGCAGACTAACTTTAACAAGTTTATTTAACAAAGGATACTTCTGATCTCCCAAGGGAGTTTTATTCTCAAGAACCTCTCTCCAGAAATGATCGACTCTTACTTGACAGTTGGGAATAGAAACCTCTGATTGTAGTATTCGCCATTCATCTTTGACATCTACAGGATTCACTTCAATCATAGATAAAGCTTTTGCTAACTCTCCAACATGTTTTAAACTTTTGCTTGTTGCTATCTCTGCTGATTGAAAACACTTGCAAAATGAAAAAAGTTTATTCCTTTTAAAATCATTTTTATTAACGAGATAATTATGTGCAGTCATATAATGCCTTTGAATTTTATGCAAAACATTCAGTCTGTCCTTTTCACGCAAAGATTTTATGGCAATTGCTGTCTTTTCACTGCAATCTACTTTCGAACCAGCTAAAAGATTTTCTAAGGCTATAGTGTCACTGGCATTTGTATCAGGCTTACATATTCTTCCCGCAAGTTTCTGAAGAATCCCATTAAGTTCACTGTGAAGCACATGGATTAAAGGCTCTGAATGCTGGAAGAATGTGGAAAAAGATGCAAATATCTGTGAACTTTCTATCACAAAAAGTAACTCTACTTTGATGTCCACAATTTGTTTATGTTTTGTTGTTTTCATTATTTGTTTTGAATGTGCAGGAATAAAAAAGAAATGCTCTAACAATCTTTCACACGCAGGTCCTGCAGTTAGCCACCTGCTCGATACATGTTTCAGAAAGCGTACCGTTGGAACACCTTTTTTAATCCGAATCGTTTCATAATCTTCCCATCTGGAGGGAAAGTTCTTAAAAAAGTTTAAAATTTCAATAACTAATTCACATGCAACATCGCCATATTCAGCTAATCCTTTTAAAAAAGCATTATTAACTACATGTAAATTACATGTACCAATATCTAATAACCCATAGCCTCTTTCTTCAATTAGTGAATTGTTTAGTGCCAAACTTTTTTATTCACATTTGGGCCTTCCGATGCTAACATTATCAACTTCACAATTGATAGATTTAAAATGTTAAGAACTTTCCTAATTTCAGTTGCTATATCCTCTGCAGTTGCATGCCCAATAAATACTGTTTGCAAATGCTTAAAAACTACTTGTTTCTCATCCTGGTTTACTGGGGAAAAAACCCTGAATATTATATGCAATTTTTTATAATACACAGTAATGATTTATTAACTCTTATTTTACATAATACACATATTATACAGGGTGAAAATTAATTCTACTGCCAAACTGCCAAATTCTACAATTTTTCCTGATTTCTCTCCAAAAAGGGTAACGTGCATATTCAATCTAGAATTTTTCACAGAAGTGTTATCAGAAAATTCTCTAAACCTCTATCTGCTTGGTCTGCAAGCTCTCTATTAATCCAGTTATTGTCCATAAGGATAATTATATTCTTCATATGCACATTGCAAATTTAAGCTATGGTGGTAATAGCTGGCTCTCAAATTCACTGCTTTTGTGACCTAACCTATCTCATTTAGTATTTTTAATAGCCCGTTGACGACTTCCCTTTATACTTATACTGAAATAATTAAAAAAAAAAAAATATATATATATATATATATTAAGTAATAAACTTACAGGAATGACTATGAATTCCATCTGATACAAGAAGTCTGTATCGATCGGATGCTCCTCCAGGAAGTTTTTTGGTTGCCTTGAAATAAAAGTGTTTTTTTTAATAGATATATGTAGGAGTACGAGTTGGTTATACAGAAAGGGCTCAAAGGGCATTTTTTTTTGTTACTTAAAATTTACAACAATGGGCTTCGTCCCCCCCCCCCCCGGGATAAGCGGGTTATGGGAGGTTGTACCGAGCCCCCGGAGTCCTTTCTCTATAAATAACCAAAAATATTTTTTTTTCTTCTCAAAAATCGTACTTACCAAAATTTGTAAAACAGGCTTATCAACTTTTCCACCTGAAGATAAAGTCTATAAAAAGAGAATAAAAGAGATCAAAAAGCGATCTTTAATAAGCTGTAACATTTTCCCCAAATTGCATACAAGAGGATTTTCTTATAGGGCAAATCAAAAGAAACTAAGGACACTATGACTTTGAACAGAAATAAGAGTGTGACTTATTTAATAAATT
Source organism: Rhysida immarginata (assembly GCA_023313115.1). Lineage (NCBI taxonomy): Eukaryota > Metazoa > Arthropoda > Chilopoda > Scolopendromorpha > Scolopendridae > Rhysida > Rhysida immarginata. The sequence continues at coordinate 185,127 of JAHWFO010022959.1, read as the reverse complement.
TGCCATCCTCGTATCAATTATTTATGATCACTACAATGAATATTTATTTTCATTATATATAAATGAACGGGGCCCCAAATGCCGTTTGCAGGTAATTATTTTTATCAAATTCAATTCATTCAAATTGTTTTGTTTGATGAACTCACATTTTCTCCTTTATTTATAGTTTTGTGATTGATGCTAAAAATTGTTGCTCAGACAACAATGGTCAGGTGACTTTTCAGTTCCGGCGTGTGCTTTAAGTGAGCGCCAACAATGCTTAAACGTGCAACAACAATGCAAAACTGTTTCCGTGATGAACTCGCATGTTCTCCTTTATTTATAGTTGGATACTACTATATTTACACAATATTTTCATCAACTCAAAAGCAAGAACTCATAACTGCCAAATAGAAAATTGTATGTAATGCATATGCACCCGATGCTATGTATTCTTGAGATGGGTCACGTTTGCTTTTTATTAAATAACTGTGTATTAGATAGTCTTAAAAATTATTATATACAACCAAAAAGTATTTTATATTCTCTGTTTAACTGCACACAAAGTTATTTGTCTCACAATGTCAGTTTAGTCAAAAAAAAATCATAAACAAAAAATATCAGGCAATTATAATGTAACATTTCAGCTGACACAAAAAATCACCTATCAATAAAAGTCAAATTTAATTATTTTATAATTTAAAGCGCATACAACTAACTCTAATTTGACTTATTTTTTTTTATAACTTAAGTATTTTTCTAAATATAAATTCCGACCCTACCACCAAATTCCAAAAATCCATCATTTCCGTTGTCAATAAGTCCCCTCGCTTCAACGGATGTGCTACGCCACCTTATCCCTCCCAGCGCCTGTGCCCCTAATCTTAATGCCCTCATCAAAATCTACAAACCTAACATGCCCATTCGACCCGTCGTTAACTACTCTCCCGCCCCCGCAAACCTAGTTGCAAAATCCCTCTCTACCTTCCTTTTTAACCTAAAAATTTTTCCTAACACGTACAATGTCTCTAACTCTCTCACTTTAATTCCTTCTCTAACATCACTACCAATGAGCACACCTCCCTTATGTCCCTTGACATTACTAACCTCTACACTAATACTAAGCCTAAAAAGATCGAAATACTTAGTTTTAGCGTCCCGTAGTACAGGATAATTATAATTAAAGTTTAAGTTTCAAAACGCTATAAAAAAAGAACCACTTAGTAGAATGACGTCCAATTGCAACGGAATGTTATTGAAGAAGGGGGAAAGATTATGGCATAAGAAAAATAAGTAGGTCCAAATTTTAGCAACAGATGGTGCTATAAGCATCAGAATTTCGACTACAAATGACAAATGAATCGTAAAACAAAGGCTAAGGTGCAAGTTACACCGGCGTCAACGTTCAGAATGTGTTGCGCAATGTGTGCCAGGCGATTTTATAACAAATGAAATGAGTCTTGTGCATGACAGGTATTTTCATTTACATAGTCTGATGCTTACAACGCTATCTGTTGCTAAAATTTGGACCTACTTTTTTTCTTATGTCATAAGCTTTCCCCCTTC
>JAHWFO010022959.1:168215-183182 GCA_023313115.1 Rhysida immarginata | reverse complement strand
ACCTCTTCTATCATCTCCCAAAAAATCTGTACTCAATTCAAAAACACCCTGTATAATTGCTAAAAAAAAAAATTTTTATAACATGTCGCATTTTTTTTTTTGAAAAGTAACATTCTTTGGCTTGTTAATGGTGCATATTAATTAATATCTGGGAATATTGTTTCGTTTTGACACTTAAAAAAACTTGATCAGCTGTAGCTCTGTGCATAAGTAAACACAGTTGTTTCCAAAGTTTCCCATTCTAAAAGCACCCTTACGTGAGAAGTCGTTGAACTAAGGCGGTCTTAAGATTTCAATGGAAATCGTGTCGATTGAACAGGCTGTTATCTATATAGTAGGCTGTGGTTGGACAAACATACGATGAGCTCGCTGCAATTAAAGGCTGTTGAACTGATTAGGAATCCCAATCTGCCAATCAGGCAGCATCCTGGGATTCTTTCTGCTTCTTTCCCCTCTCGATATATCGATATTATTGCGACCCAGGGTTTGCTTTAGGGAGAATAATTATTGAGTCCCCCGGACCCCATGTATTTCAGTTATTGGGTCCCCACTTATTTATTTAGCATACTCTTTCAAAAAAAATCACGTTCATTACTAATATTTTCTTCTACTCTTTCAATGCTGGTTAAATTATTACTAGTAACCGAAGGCGAATCGAATGAAACTTTTCCTTGACTAAAAAGTCCATCATTACTCTAGGCCTCTTACAAGTCTTGCTGTCAGGAATTTCACTTTCACTCTGCTTTTATGTCGAAAAACCTAGGTTATGATGTCGGTGATCACATGTTACATCTTAGCCAATTAACAATTAACAATCATAGGGAATTTTAGAAGTTAACTTGACCAGACTAGAAATCAGTGATATAAATTTAGCGTCTTCCCGGACGCTTAAATATTTCAAAATAGCATCCAACAGATAAGTATTAGCGTAATTTATGCTAAATTTAGCATTAACGTAAACCCTGGCGACCGATATTATTTTCCAAAATACAGGGGGAATATGAATAAAATACTAAAAACTTGCTAAAATAAACCCTAAAAGTGCTAAAAATCTACCAAAAATTCAAAAATGCTAAAAAATCTACTAGATGCGAAAAATACTCCAAAAATATACCAATTTGGTAGAAAATATACTAAATCTGGTAACACTACTCTTTGTCTGCACGCAGAATCTGCTTGACTGTGAAAGCAACACTATTTTTAATGACATTTCCTGAAGTGGAGGACCTGCTTTGTGAAGAGGCAATGCGGACGGCTCCTCCACTTGCAGACGATCCACACTGCTCTGAAGCCGCCCACAGCGGCAACAGAACTTCATCCACACTCTAAGGGTGGTATCACGGTTTCTCCTCCTCGAGGAAGGAACAGGGTCTCTTCACATAAGGTCTAAGGTCTCCTCGAAAAACTTTGATTCCGTTCAATCTTCCATTTTCTTTCCCTCCTTAAACGAGGAGCCCTTCAACCTCTCCTCGAGAAACTAGTTATTGGTTTGAGAGTATTTTTAACGGAAATGACGAAACTTTGGCGGGGGAAGCGTCACGTTGAATCTATCTTTAAGTTAGAAATCACAACCAGATGTGAGATTTTGGTTAGCAACCCTTTTGTGAGATATGTCCCTTTGTCAGATGAATGTTTTCTCCTGACTGATAACTACAACTGATAACTTTTCTTCTGATGGCCGGAAAAAAAGAAAATTTTTCACGCGTCGAACATAATTGTTTATGGATTATATAATAAACAAATTATATTAATAAATTTATTATAATAAAATAATTACTAACAGGACAGTTTATATTGTCTGTACTAATATATAGAAATCTTTTAATAGATTGTGATACCGCCATGATCTCACGATTTCAATTTTTTCTCAAAAGCATCAAACGGTAGGGATTGAATATTTGCGATTCAATAAGATTAAAAAGAAAATTGATTAAAGAAAAAAAAAATTGCCTGAAATTTTATAACTTCGGTTTACGTGCCGAGCACAAAATGTGGCGTCTATGTACTTGACAAAAAGAACTGGACAAAACGTAAATGCTTTCAACTGGAAATTTAACAAAGTGAGCATTTTATTGCAGATGCTTTGCTTTATTAGCAGCTTCTTCCAAAACTACATTTATTTTTGTCTTATAATAATTTTTTATTATTTCATTGTACAAACATAATATCTTGTAACCTCCCACCCATCATGCCAACCACTACGTCTTGCCGGGGAAACCTTCTACGAGCTGGCCGGCCATCGCTTCCCCAACGCTGTTGCCACTCGCTTGATAACATTGCTTATCGTCGACTGTGGCAAGTAGGCCTATATCGCAGTTTACGATTTGGAAGTAACCTTAAAAATATAATTTATGTATTTGAAAGAGAGTAACTTGCTATTTTTTCTCAAATCTAATAGAGATTTATTTAATCTATTTATTACACACAAACAGTTTATTTACTGTTGCGAAGAAACGCAAGGTGATGAGAAGCTGAAAAATGCGGGGAGTCCCCCCCCCTTTACCCGCGTTCCGCTAATGCTGTCGCCGATTTCCATGATAACTGATACTGATGCAACAGTTTCTTTTGCCAGCCGATATTTCTACTTGAATTGTTCTTGATCTAAACGCTCCATAGATTAATGCAATCTCACAATCGCATTTCTCGGAGGAGATCTAAACGATGTCGATGATGGCACCGTCTTTCGAAGCGAGAGAGGTCGTCCATTTTGAATTTACTCGGTCTGAGGAGAAAACGCTCCTTAAGGTAGCTGAATAGCTACCTTAAAGATGCTGAGGAGAAATCTCGCCTTACACATCAAAATTTTGACGCAGTGAAGACTGTAAGGACAGTTTGGACCTTGAAACTGGATTTTCGAGGAACAAACCTTCCTTACCTCAACCTTAAACCCCTAGCTTGATACCACCCTTAGCATCCGCATGACTGTGAAATGGACTTAAGGCTTTATTTTCTCTTGTCTTTTGTCTTTACTTTTGTCTCATCGCTGAAGATGGCTACTTGGTAGCTGAAATATGTATTATTTATTATTATTTATTATTTTGCCCACAAAGTAGAAAGCAGTAAACATATACAAAAATACAAAAGAATCATGAAAGATAGCAAGAAGATACAAGAATAGTATTAAAAACAATACCTTCGCTAATTTATTGTTTTAATACTATAAAACATAACATAATCCTTAATTTTAGAGTTAAAATGTTTACAGCTCAAAAGTGAACAATCAAAAATAGTCTTGAAAGTATTATACAGGATCTTATTCCTCTCTAATATAAATTTAAAGGGAAAAGTCATGCTTTGATTCAAATATACATAAACTAATTTATGGATCTAAATTCAGAACCACACATAAAGGGTGTCCTAAAATCATGAAATAGATGGCTTGGATCGCGGATCAACACTGCAAGTTCAATTAAATGTTTATACTTAATAAAATTTTCAAACGTCAAGATAACAGTGATGCCGCTAGGCAAAATCAGCGTGGCGCAGCGCCATGCTGCCCCTTGCCCCTCCACGCAGCCCCTCGACCCCACCACGCTGCCCCTCGGCGCTGCACAAACACAAGACACTGAAACCAATAAATACCAACAATGTGCGGCTGAAGTGTTCATTGGAGCTTATTGTGGTGTGAATGATTTAAAGTCTAACCATTTTAATTAAACTGCTAAGTACATTCATTAAAAATATTAACTAACTGCATCAGTTTAGTTGGTAGCCGTTACGAGCTGTTTATCGCGTTACTCCTTGTGCTCTTTTTTTTATCCTCCGTGCTGACAAGTCGAGCCTTTTGTATTCGAGCGCAGTGGTTTCCTGTGGTCGCTTTAATATCAAAACAAACAGCTTCATCCGTGAGAAGAAGCCTTCCTCAATAAGCTTTCATGCTTAAATTAGTATTAATAAAATGGTGAGGGATAATACAGGTCAATTGTATAAGGTATTAAGTTTAAAAATCTTAATGCAATCATTATTTGCAATTTTATCCTGCAAAAAAAGTGCAAAAATTGTTGAAAAATATTAACATTAACGTGCCCTAATCGCATACAGATTCCGAAGTTAGCAGTATGCCTTAAAAATATAAATGTAGGTCACTGAAATACCCATGTACTTTTATGAACTTTAAAGTAAGAATTTAGCTGCATTCAATGCCCCTTTCAGACAATCAGTACCCCATTAACTTCGAGCGTGCCATGCTGTCCTTTGTTTCTGTAGCAGTCACTGGATATTTTATTTATTGCATACACTTGTAATATGTTGTTATTTGTCAATTTTAAAAGCAAGCCTAAGTAAATCATTAAAAATAAGACAAAGGGGACACAAAATTTTGGTAGAAGTACTCAACCAAATCACAGTACAGTAATTCAGAACAGAATAAACCTAATTGTTAGGTTAGGTAGTTATTTTGTATTTGTACAAGGTATACACAGATATATTCAGTATTTCAATTCTCTTTGTGGATTAGAGGTCCCCCCCCCCTTTTTTTTTTGGTTGTAATTTTATTGGCATATTTTTAATAGCAAGGTCTTTATTACTAAATGCATATGGTGAACTCCATGTAAAAACGACCAACTCAGCCCAAACGTCTTTACGATCACAAGTGATCAGATGTGAACATGTCGCATAACTTGCTAATCTGTGGCGATTTTCTAGGCACATCCTAGTATATGTACAAGTTGCTTTATTTAAGACTATTGCATGATTAAAAGGAATTTGCAAGGGGAATGCCTCACTGCTTCTTGTTGATATTTGGTCCCTTTACTTAACACATGCAATATACTCAAGTACCCTAAAAATGTCAGAACAATATTAAGCAAAGAAATAAAGGAGTAAGGAGTTTTCTCGACCATAACACTTTTAAATGAAAAAGTAAATGGGAGATGTATGTTATAAACAAAACTAATGCACAATTGTCATAGTGAAATAGTGTATTAGTCACCATTTCTCTTAGGTTCCTATGGCTGTTTTGAGATTGCTTACAAGGAAATGCTAAAAAGCAGATTCGTTTTAGAAACGATGTAAACAGAACCATCTACTGCGTGAATTACTGCGATAAATGTCAACACAAGGTCAACATCTTTGTGTGACATAGCACTAGGAACATTATTGCAGCTCTGATTTTGTGAACCATCTGATTTTGCAGCTCTGATCAACATCTTTGTGCAAAGGTACATTATTAAAGCTCGCATGGTTCCCTCGAATGCTTGCGTCGCATCTTTGGGAAAAGAACGTTTTTTTTTTCATAGGGTGAACCGTTAACTAACAATTCTTTTCAATTGCGGAAAAATAGAGAAAAAAAAATAGAGTTGGGGAGAGAGAAGCGAAATAAAATGTGGGGAAACGCAACTTAAAGCAGTCAAGAAATTTTTTAAGTTAAACTTTACGCAGAATATAAATTTAAACAGAAAGTTGCATTACTTCGTTTATAAAACAATAAAAGAAATATCTGTATAAACTTACGGTTATTGCTCCTTCAGTGAGATCAAAAGCCATTGTGTAAACTAGAAAAAGTATCCAGTGGAAAAACTGACAAACTTGAATGTGATTATCGAACACTTTCAGGAAACCAAAACACGAAGTGAGTATTTGTTATAACATGCCTACATTTCCCGCGAAAACTAGTCCCGGTAAAAGAAGTATTGCAAAAGAGAGAGCACTTTAATAGGATTTTTTTGTATCTCAGCGCCGCTTCACCACAAACAAGTAGGTTTAAAAATTAAGAATGAAAAATTTGAGAATTTACTTATATGCAATCGTTATGGAAATGGAAATTAAAATAAGAACGTGATTAGACAGTCAAAATCAGGTGATTTTGGTATTATTTAGAAATAAATGGCTTTTCACAAAATATGATTATCTGAATAATACATGTAAAAAAGTTTTGATTCTTTGAAAACAGGGAACAGAAATATACTTTTGCTGATAAAACTTTGTCATAAGAGATCAATTGTCTTTCCGATTCAAAAATATCAATCATATATATTAAAACCACGGTCTATAGATATTCATGGTCATCGAGCTTCGGCCATTTTCCATTGTTTCGAGAAGCTAAGGAAAACAGATCGTGCCAGGTGCCGCATGGATCGCACCAGGGCCGACCGTCACCTGCGATAGAGGTTTTTCATTGAAACTGAAAATGAAAGTAAAGTTTCTGTCTGTCGACAGGGCGGCGCTGCAGGCGTTTTTGGGCCGATTGTACATACAGCGCCACTTTTCAATAGAGTTCCCGCCCTATTAGGAGCTAGAAACTTTAGCTTCATTTTAACAATGGAGCTCGATAACCATGAATATCTATAGACCATGATTAAAACGCAAAGCACTTTTTAAGAGCAAAACCGCCACTTCTGCGCTTGCGCATTGAACATTGTTATCGTTTTTAATTGTTGTATGTATTTGTTGTTAATTTGATCATCAATAACAAGAAAAATCAGCCAAGAAACTGTGGACCCAACGATCAAACTAACGACGTTAAGAAACCACAAATCCACAATAATCATTTTTAATAATGCCTCACTTTTAATGGGACGTAAGTCTTAAATTTAAAATAAAGTGAGGAAACCAGTCTTCCTCTCTTGGATTGAAATGGCAAACCTGTGACATGGTGCGAAATACAAGAAAAATCAGCCAAAAAACTGTGGACACAACGATCAAACCAACGATGTTAATAAACCACAAATCCATAAAAATCATTTTTAATATTAATATGAGGCATTATTAAAAATGATTATTGTGGATTTGTGGTTTCTTAACGTCGTTAGTTGATGATTGCGAGGCCAGCGAGAGACAGGCCAGAGCCAACGCCTCTATAAAGAAGGCCTCCGCACTGAAACATCATACATTGTTACATCATCATACTTCGTCCTTTGTTAATCGTATACTACCAATAATAAGCCATAAATTTGGTCAACTTCGTAGCCCACGTGAAAGACAGGCCCTGGCGCGGAAAAGTCACCTGACAATCTTAGTCCAAGCAACAATCCAATCTTCATTGTTTCCAACAAACGAAAAATTTCTGATTGTTAGAAATCCAAGATGGAAACAATGAAGGTTACATTGTTATTCAGACTAAGATGATCAGGTGACTTTTCCATGCCAGGGCCTGTCTTTTACGTTGGATACGGGCGTAACCACCAAGAGAGAAGGCCTCTGTGATGAAACGTAATACATTGTTACATCATCATAAATAATTGTTATTCGTATTTCTACCAATAATAAGCCATAAATTTGCCCTAACTATGATGATGTAACAATGTATTACTTTTCATCGCAGAGGCCTTCTCTCTCGATGGTTACACTACAGGTCGACTTATGATGATGTAACAATGTATGATGTTTCAGTACCGAGGCTTTCTGTATAGGAGACGTTGCCAGAGCACTCAAAAGTCACCTGACCATCGGGGTCCAGGCAACAATTCATCCTTCATTGTCTTCATCTTGATTTTGACAATCACCATTTTTTAGTTTGTTCGAAATAATGAAGGGTGGATTGTTACCCAGACTCCGATGATCAGGTAACTTTTGAGTACCCTGGCCTGTCTCTCGTTGGCCTCGGATGGTTGATCATCAGTGCTAGCAAAGTTCTTGATTGTGACATCTTTGTGGAGGGTATTGTTTATGATTGTTTATGAAACCACACAGTCAGTTGTTTGCCGTCAAATTTTGGCGGGTTCCATCTAGTACTAAAGTAATTAGAAAAGATAATATTAAGCAAACCTGCAAACAGAAAATAAGCAACAGCCAGAAGTTTGTGAAAAGGTTGTTTGTTACATAACCCTCGACATCCCCCCCCCCCAAATAATTTTCAATTTTAGAAATGGTAGGAAAGTAACGGCAAATTAAGCTTTTGAACAATCCACCTTTTTACTTTCGATTTCACGGGCGCGGCCATCTTTAAGTTTCGAATGTGTCCGCCATAACAACATGCCTCTGAGCTTAGCCATCCATGTTTACACATACGGTGGCTACGTTCTCAGCTCTTGGGTCTTCTGATTCCTCTCATCCACTCTTAAATTTTAGCATTACTGCCTATAATGTCGCATCGTTAATTAAAGATACCTAAAAATCGGATATTGTGTACAACATTTCTGCTCTAATTTTAATATTTGGCGCCAAGTGATGAACATGAGTTATATGTTTATGTCTACATGTTCATGTTTATAGTTGCGATTGCATTTTTTAGTCTATTTTCAACGCAGCATGACAGTAAAAAAAAAAACAGACAGCATTTGGAAAAATGTCTTTATTTGCTTACTTTAAAACCTGTTTATAATTATACAAACTATTTAATGCTTCAGAAAAATAGTTTGTATGCTTCAGAAAAATAGTTTGTATGCTTCAGAAAAATAGTTTGTATGCATTTAAACGATAAATTAATGCTTCAGAAAGTGCGATGTGAAGTGGCCACCTGTTTCATATTTCGACATTTACAATTATTTTATTGAATCAAAAGTGTTTATCGGCCTCGGTGGCTCAGTGGTTACATGATCGCCTCTGATGTCTGAGTACGCGGGTTCGATCCCGGCCGAGGACGACGAAGGATTTTCACGGGGAAATCCTCAGATCACCACTTACTATTAACATATTGCAGATTGGACACCCTCTGTTGGAAGACTGTGTCTCCTGCGGCTTCAGATCGGGAAAAGGTCTCTCTCTCTATTCGTTGCATATGCTGCGAAGAGTACCCACCCTTTCTAGATGAAGTTGATGCTGCTCTTAGCAGGAGAGGGAGTGCAGATTCTGTCATCCTGGTGGGCGACTTCAATGCACACGTAGGGACAGATGACCAAACGTGGAAAGGCGTGACTGGGAGGAATGGTGACCATGATTTAAATGCGAATGGGAGGTGCTTGTTAGATCTCTATTGCAACAATGGAGTTTCCATCACAACCAGCTTCTTCCAGCACAGAGATGTCCATAAGCATACCTGGTACAGGGATGCAATGGATCAGAAGTCACTGATTGATTTTTGTAATCGTTTCAGCCGACTTATTACGATCAGTGCTGGATACTCGTGTGAGAAAAGGGGCAGAACTATCAACTGATCACCACCTTGTTGTCTGCACTTTGCGGTTCTCTGAATCCATGCCAACCAAGCGAAATACTAGGTTCAGACAAACTTGGTGCATCAAATGGGAGGAACTGGAAAATAGAGCAGTGAGGAAGAACTTTGCAGATAACATATCTTCAAGTTTCAAAGAACTACCCAGTGATCGTGGTACTGTTGAAGAGGAGTGGCAGTTGTTTAAATCTGCTGTGATTACTTCGGCTGCATTGTGCTGTGGTCGTAAGCGGCTGAGTATGGCGCAGGGCAATGAGAAAAGGGCTGCATGGTGGAACGGTGAAGTCCAAGAAGCTGCCAAGGCAAAGAAGGAAGCCTATTTGCTATGGCTTGGAAATAAGTCAACTTCGAGTCGAGTGCGGTACACTGAGGCGCGAAAAGCAGCAGCAAAGACAGTATCAACAGCTAAAGCCAAGGCCTGGGAGAAGTTCGGGGAGAAATTGGAGGCAGACTATGGTTCGGCAAACAAGGTATTCTGGCAGACTGTGCGCCGCCTCCGTGGAAAGAAGCCCATTTCATCACAATTTATTAAGAGTTCAGATGGAAGGCTTCTGAAAACTGAGGAGAGCGTGTTGCATAGGTGGAAGGAATACTTTGCATCTCTTCTTAATCCGGTGACAGCAGCAACTGAGGCACATGAGGTGCACCTTGGAGCGGAGAATAGTCACGGTAGTATCACTGAAGCAGAAGTCAGATGGGCAATTAAGTCCCTGAAGACTGGCAAAGCTGCAGGTGATGATGAAATCCAGTCCGAGATGTTAAAGGCCTTAAATGAGGATGATATCCTGTGGCTGACTCGAGTGTGTCAGGTTGCTTGGATATCTGGACAGGTTGCTTGGATATCTGGACAGGTTGCTTGGATATCTGGACAGGTTGCTTGGATATCTGGACAGGCTGCTAAGCAATGGCAGACAGGAATTGTGATCCCCATCTTCAAAAAGGGAGATCAGAGAGATTGCAACAACTATCGAGGCATCTCTTTCCTCAGCAATCCTGGGAAAGTGTACGCCAAGTGTCTGGAGAAGAGAAGTCGGGAAATAGTCGACTCCAAACTGTCGGGGGAGCAGTGTGGTTTCCGACCTGGCCGAAGCACGATGGACCACATCTTTGCTCTAAGGCAAATCTTTGAGAAATCCTGGGAGTATGCAAAAGAGGTCTACGCTTGCTTTGTGGACCTCGAAAAAGCATATGACAGAGTTCCTCGGGAGAAGCTCTGGCAAGTGTTGCAAGAGTATGGAGTGGATGGGCAATTACTGGCTGCTATCATGTCTCTGTACGAAAGCTCCGCGATGTATGTCCGGATAAATGGCATTAAGTCAAGACCGTTCACCGTGGGTGTTGGATGCGTACTGTCGCCTCTCTTGTTCATTATCTTTATGGGCTGGATAGACAGGGGCAGCAGAGGCGATGAGCATGTTTGTGTGGGCGACTGCCTGGTGGAGAGGTTGCTCATTGCTGACGACCTCGTCCTCCTTGGGTCTTCTCGCACGAACCTTTAGAATGCACTAGACTGGTTTGCAGCCAAATGTGAAGAAGCTGGGATGAAGATCAGTGTGGCTAAAACTGAGGTTCTGGTCCTTTCAAGACAGCCTGCTCAGTGCGCTCTCCATATCAGGGGAGCCTCATTGAGACAGGTGGAGAAATTTTAAACGAATTTATATTTTTAAATAGAAAATTTCTTGAGTTCGAAGCAAATTTCTTAAGTTAGATTTCTTGAGATCGAAGCAAAATGGCGGCCATGTCATGACCTCTATTAGAGCGACCTTGCGGCCCAAAAACGCCTGAAGTGCCGCCCTATCGACAGAGAGAAACTTTACTTTCATTTTTAGTTTCAATGAAAAACTTCTGTTTTCCTTAGCTTCTCGAAACAATGGAAAATGGCCGAAGCTCGATGACCATGAATATCTATAGACCGTGGTAATAAGTAATCTGTGGCAGGAATTGCTGACATTTATGGCAGAGTTGACAATTTATCGCTTTTAATGGGAATATTTTTTGTTGGACATTGTTATAATAAAAACTAAACAATGCACCAATAATTGAAATTTCGGACTAAAAATTAGCAACACTGATTTATGTGCTCTTGAAAAAAATTTTTAATGAAATTTACAGTGTCGTGGAATTTTTATTTCCGTTTTTCCCATTAATATCTTTACTTTATATTTGGAGCATTAATTCCAGTTTGAAATTATTACTTTCGCATGGCTCAAAGAAATTTAGTTTCAAGACAATCATTAACTGTACATTATATTTTATAATTGTCATTTTTTGCAATGTCCGCTTTTTATTAATATATAGGGTCTTTATAATTAAAGTTCCATTTTGACATGGCCATAAAATTAGACACGAAATTAGACACGAAGACACAGGTTAACAAGTCTTTAATCGTTACTAAAATTAGTTACATGTTGAATGTGGCCTCCACCATTTACTGAAAGAATTTTAGTAACGATTAAAGACTTGTTAACCTGTGTCTTCGTGTCTAATTTCGTATACGAATATTGCATAGAGCGCCATTCCATGCTGGTGGTGACCTTTTGAACTAATTTTTTTTTGGTGGGTATGAACTTCCCATACCCTCTTGTATAATATTACCAAGTATTATAGTTTTTGGTCCAGTAGTTTTTTTTATGGTCATGTCAAAATGGAACTTAAATTATAAAGACCCTGTATTTAAAGCAAAGTCAGATTTATCTTGATTATAGTTTCTAATGTGTGAAAAATGTTCTTCAATTAGCTTTTAATTTTCTCCTGCTTTGTCCAATATAATGTAGATCACACGAGGACGAATTTAATTGGTATATGCCAGGTTTTAATTAGGGTTGCCACCTTCAGAGAGTTTCAAAACCGGAGAACCGGAAATTGGCAAACCGGAAGTCAATGTTTTAAGATTGAATACCGGAAATGGGCACGTTGCTTTCAAATGATGATAATGATATAAATTGTATGTAAAATTACATGATTAAAAATATGTAAATGCATACCATTTAAATTACAAGATTCAAATTAAAAATATATAATGTCACATTTTACTAAATTTGAACGTATATTTTGAATTCTCCCGACAACCTTCCAGTGAACTTAAATGTTCTGGGTGTTTAATATATTCATAAAAATCCATGCAGGTCATGTTATAATTTATTAACCTAACCTTACCTTACCTTCAAAATGACTTTCGAGTCCCACAGTTACGGCTGCAAAACCGGAGATTGGCTGTTTGAAACCGGAGACCGGAGAAATAAGGTAAAAACCGGAGACTCCGGCCCAAAACCAGAGAGGTGGCAACCCTAGTTTTAATCCAAGAGGTAATTTATCTTATGTAGTGCCAAATAGTTTCTTAATATTAAGGCCTACTTTATACACAATATATCTTATATATGTTATAATTGCGAAAAATAATTTGTAGATCTTTGATGAGGGGTTTAAGCACATAATTTTTCTTTTACTATTTACTTAAATATGCGCAAAAAAAATAATTGTATTTACAGATTAACAAATGAGTTATTGGGTTAAAAGGTGGCCTTCTAATGACGAAAGACAAGATACGAAAATGCAAAAGTCTTCAGAACACTGGTTTAAAAGAAAAAAGAAAAAGAAATTTCAAAGCACAAATGAAGGGGTGATTTGAGAACTATAGAGTTCTCGAGAGAACAGAATAGAAGCCATCAAGAATCTGGAACTCCTGCAATGTATATTTGTTTCCAAACAATAAAAAGATTTGTTTTAAGAAGTTTCACAGTATCTTAAATGTTGAAAAAAATGTGAAAAAATAGCCTATCTTAAGTTTGTCTTACTTTTTCATACATTTATTAAAATCTCCATAGTGAAGGTTTGATAACAGCATTTTGAGATAAATCATGTCCAGAAATAACGGAAGTGATTGTGTTTCCAATGGAATCCGACAGGTGTCAACACCATGTGTTGCGTTTTCTGTCAAACAATGATAGGCTCATGAAATCGTCAACAGAAGTCGCTGTCCTCAGTTTAGTTTCTCTCCATAAGTACTTCCGGTTGGGGAAACAAAAAAAATTGCGACGATAGGAGGTAGTATTTGGCTTTGATCTTCCAACTTATAACTGTATTAATCAAATGTTGGAAACCTTTCCAGCTAATAACTGTTCATCTCTCCATAAAGGATTTCGTTTTTCGCACAATAAATAGAAAAGTAACTTATGCGATCGGTTTGTTCAGACGTTCATCCGTTTATCTATGGACACAATTTCAACAATGCATTGCGTTGAAATGAGGAGCGTGCGTATAGTGGAAGAGACGAATCAGCCTTGCACTGGGGAAAACGCGTGCCGAGCACTTCGTTACGGGTCCGCGCGTGCTCTAAACGTTGTTGAGACGGTGTGCGTATAGGATGCACGTGATTGATGATTATAGAAAGGGGATATCTGAGGAGCGTCTAGTGATAGCGCTTTTCCGTCACAGCTCTATGCTCTTTCTATGAGAAGCCCGAATCAGAGGAAGCCACCACGCGCTCTCGCGCTCTAAAGACATGTTGAGAAATTGAATGTCCAGTACCAATTGAATTGTCGCGAAACCTGTAACCGGCCAGGGGGAAACCAAATAGGTTTGGGTATATATCAGTTCGTTAGAGGGGGGTCTGGGGGGCACAGCCCCCCAGTCTTTAAAAAAAAATTCACTCCGAGCAAAAAAAAAAAATACAAAACAGTGCCAGTGTAATCTATGCTCTCACAAAAGTGCTTCGTTGTTGTCTTTGTGTGGCCATTATTCCCCTGATTCGGGCTTCTCCTCACAGAAAGAGCATAGAGCTGTGACGGAAAAGCGCTATCGCTAGACGCTACTGATATCTGTGCTTAAACCAAAAGAATTTCTTTATTCGTAGGAAGCATATTAGAGACTTTTTGCAACCTCAAACGATATGCGAAATACGAAACCAAATTTGTCGTCGCGCATGCGTGCTGCGCGCAACCTCCACGCTCTGATAGCAAGTTCCTCTCGTTAACCAACATGGCGTCCGACGAGGAAACTGCTTTGCAATTGTTTAACACAATGTTAAATCCCACCACGAGTTATAGCTTTACACTTTAATAGTGCTTACTTCTCCTTGGTGCCATGATGCTGAGAATCAGATATGAGAGTGCGCTGAGCAGTGTAGAAGTAAGCTGTTGGCAGTATCGAAAATCTGGAATTTCTCTTTTTGCATTTCTCTTTTCGCATTTCTCTTTTTGCATCATTTTCGCGGGTGCAGAAACTCTCAAAACGAAATACGAAAGGAGAAAGACAAAAAGAGACATTCCGGATTTTGGCTACTGTCTATAGCTTATCTTTTGAGGTTGCAAAAAGTCTCTATTACAGCTTTTTGCAATCGATAAAATGTAGTTTTCAATTGAAAAAATAATCTTTTCAAATGAAAAAATGCAGTTTTCAAATGAAAAAATGTGGTTTTCAAATGAAAAAATGTGGTTTTCAAAATAGAAAATGCAGTTTTCAAATTAGAAAATAAATAGAAAAAAAATTCATAAAATATAAGTCAAAGAAACAAAATAATTTACATAATAAAATAAAGAAAGCGTCCCAGTTAGCCCTAAAGTTCTAGATTAGGAGCTTTAGTTAGCTTCGCTCTCCCTTACCCTCTAGTGGCAATTATTTGTATTACATAAACGGTGACGAAATTAAGCAGACGACGGGCAAGATGAGCTCAGCGAACGTGTGTAACTCGAATATAGGCTAAAATACATACTGTAAAAAGATTTCCACAATTTACATACACCTAAAACATTAAATTTTTTACATGTAATTATGGATAATGTTCCATTCCATAAAACTAACCAAGTGAAGCAGCTAATTGATGATCACAGCTGCCAAGTAATTTATCTACCGCCGTATAGCCCGTTCCTAAACCCTGTAGAGGAAGCGTTCAGCAAACTAAAATTGCTTGTGCGCTGCGA
>JAHWFO010022959.1:145225-156814 GCA_023313115.1 Rhysida immarginata | reverse complement strand
TCGTCTCTATTTTTCTCTTACTTTAGCTAGCAATACAAGACCTTGACTCAATGTTAATATTCAATGATGATTTTTATTTTAACCTAACCTAAAGAATCCTTAATATCCCATGATTTAGTTGTAAATATGTTGTTGTGAATGTTAGGTAAGAGGATATACGAATTCATTGTTTTTTCATAATCGCCGTCTTTGAAATGGTAGAGCAAATCACTGCAGTTGTGGTACAAATATTTTTATCCAATTTGCACGATACTAACCATTTTTTAATTAAATTTGGATCTTTGGGGAAATGGAAAAAGTAAAGATTTTTATCTTTTGTATAAAATTTTATATTATTATAAGTGAGAATTGCGCATAATGGTATTTTGCTGCGTAAAAGCACTATTCCCCATAATAATGTTTAACGATTGGTCCTTGTGACGTCATGAAGCTGTCAATATTCCAATTACCAACACCAGATGGGGCGACAATCAGTTTTCCTCTCGGACGGCGCTACCTGTATTCTTTATATCTTGCGGCATATGAAATTCAAGATGGCGAACGGAGAAAGGTAACGTGTGACCCGAACGCGTTGCAGAAATATACGATGGAGAGAAATAGTTTTACTATGAATTTTTTATTATGTGGATGTTGCTAGAAGAAGGGAAATAAGAACTGAAGGCCAAGTACATCATTTGTTATGGTTACACTGCAAAATCAGACTTGCAAATACACGTTACTGCATTTAGTTTACAAACTAGCACGCTGAGTGATATCCCACATAAGATACGATGCAGAATAGGTAACTTTTCAAACGAGACCAATTTTATCATAACTTGTACTTGTTAAGCTGTACTGAGCGGAAACTGCAAGCATTGCATAGCCACTTTGCTTTACATCAATCGCGAAGGAATCAACAACTTCCAAAACTAGAAAATCAACAAAAAACATCAAGCATTCTCAATGTTTAGCTTAACAATCAATGTTGTTTCGAAGTTTACTTCCAACTTTTGGGAATTTACGGAGGCTCACACGATGTTTATATCTCGCATTGCACTGCGGGATGCAACAAAACGTGTGCGATCGCGATATGACAATCAAAATGAGAACTTACACGCTAATAGTGATGAGCGTGATTTCACTACCTGTGATTTTTTCATTGATAATGATATTTCACAGATAATCACTGCTATTCTCGAATCTTCGAAACTGTTACCAGTGATTTTTACAGTTATTTTCGCAATTATTATTGATGTATTGTTAAAGTCAAATAAATAAGTAATAGTTGTTTGCTAAATTACGTAAATAATGAATAAAGGATCATAATTTTTTCTAGAATAATAACATTTAATTTTCAATTATTTTCAATATTTGAATATACACACTTATTGGAGTACAAATTTCTCAGCAGGTAGACAATTTGTGGATAATTCATAAGTAAACAAACAATTTATTTTTTAAAGGGGAGTGAGATATTCATGATAATAAAGGTTTTCAAAAACGAAATTATTATGTTATTTACAAATCGTGATTATAGAATATATATTTTGGTTATACCCATCAGAGTATGCCTACTTCGACGCCACATTCGCCAATCATCATCACCGTTTGTCTAAGTCGCAGGAAAAAACAAGTCATGATTCCACGTTCACAGGTGAAAATTACTGATAGCAGAAAGTAGAAGTCACAGTTATACCTGTGAGCATAAAATCACGAATTAACAAGGGTACCGCACAAAAAAATAGAAAATACAAAAAAAATAGAAAAAAATGGAAAAATAATGGGAAATAATGAAAAAAAATGAAAAAATATCAATACTATAGGAATCGAACCCGGCCCAGTAAATTCACAGAACCTGATGTTAATAACTGCTCTACTACTGTTAGTTGTATACCTTTCTTCTCATTTGGCTTATGTGGCATTACAATAATAAACGTAAAATATTTTATTTTTTCTCTCTGAAATGAAAGGCCATTGAGTCAAATCCTTTTACGCAGAAGGTATACTAACGTAGATTGACCTCCTAAAATTTCCACCAAATCCGTGATTACATGTCCGTGCGACCCTCTTGTTAGTTCATCACTACACGCTAAAGCGTTTCCTCATGCTGATACCTTGATAGAGTAATTTCATTGAACGCCACTAGAATCCACGTCAATCGCTGTTTTTCGCGAATACCAATACTTTTTTGTTTATAACTCGACAGAAGTGGTGCATGAGTTTCTTTTGCCTTCGAACTTTCAACGTGTACGTTTCTGATCCTCAAAACATAAATTTCACAGGTATATCATAAACATCAACTCTTTTGCACGCGTACAAGATGATGAAGGATGCCTGTGGCCATTCCACAGGAAACATTCAAAGGTGGATAATGCAGAACGATCCCAGAAGATATAATTTACCAACTGTCAATGAGGTAGTGGCAGCGTTTGAAGCTGACGATGGAGAACCAAGCACCATTTAAGCGAGATTTATGCGTCTATCCAAGCACGGGAAACAACTGACAACATATGTCGATTTTGAATCCGAACTATGATCTAATGACTTACCTGTTGCTGTTTCCTCATGGAGAAGAAAGCTGGAAGATGAAATTCAGGAGCACAGAAGGGACGAAAGTCAGCATGCTAGCCTTCTACTTCTACAAACTGTACGAAAGATCAGGACTGTTTAATCCGGAGTTGCATGCGGGGAAACTTACTCAGCAATATACTGTAGACGCGAGCAGAAGACCTCGGAATCCAGGAACCGCAGGAATGTGGAGGGGGTGTCCCATCAAATTTACACCTGGCCACACCCACAGGTGTGCAAAAGATCAAAGATGCTGACACCACATTACAATCCCATTAGCCCACCCCCTCCACATTCCATTCCCACTGGCTCTCAGTGGCGCTACTCACCTGACTGTTGATGTCACAGCTGTACTCTTAGTACAATAGGGTTGTTAATGTCTTAATTACCTTTAATTAATGCGGGTTAATTAATTAATTTTTACTTACTTTGATTTTCCTTGATTTGGGTGTCTCCATTAGGTTTGATTACTTTTTGATCGGGTTTCCATTCCTGGGTGTGGCCATTCACTTAGCTGATTAATCATGTGATTGTGGCGATGTTCCGATGTCCTGAGACTGAAAATAAAATCTTGTAAACATTCCGAGGAGCTTTAGCAGTGAAGGAGAAATACATTTATACATTTATTAAAAAAATTAATCCCCCCTCCCACTCCCGCCCGAGTAGGGTAAGGCAAGTAGCAGATCCTGAAGTCATCTATTTTTACCCCTTTTTCTAAACTTTTTACCTCTCCTCAAGTTTTTTAATCCAAAAATAATTTTCTCGAACGTAATATGTAGAAAATGTAAAGAAGCTCGTATTTTCTTTCCTTTCTCATCATTTCCGAACGTATGATATATCACAAGCCATATGTTGGCATAGTTCTAAAGACCACGAGACTACCACCCCCGCAAATCCGACCCCAATGGAACACCTGGGCCTAAACTTCATAGTAATGTAGATCTTGCCTAGAGGAATCTGGATACTAAATTTCACTCCTTTACGTACCTAAATAGCGCATAGATATGTTGTCCTCTCTGAATCCCACCCCCGTAATTCCGACCCCAGTGTACAAATCAAAACCAAACTAGTGTAGATGGACATGTGCATAGTGTAACGGACTAATGGCAAAAGAAACTGCCTCTGCAACGGATTTAAATATTTTCGAACACCGTTGGATGCCTGCCGTTCAAGGACCTTCTAACATAGGGATCTATGAACGAGAAAATATTGATCGGAATAACGATTAGCAACAAGTAACAGAAATAGTAACAAACGTGGAGCCGCTAACAATAATCTACTTAGCTTGTATTGGGGGTTCCTTCTCGTAAAGCACCTCGGCTAGAGATCTTCAGGCCTGCGCGTAGTCGTTCTTCGAGTAACTTGGCCAACGTAGGGAAGATTAAAAAAAATAAATCAATGGTCAATTGTACAACCTGAAATCTGACGCAAAAATAGCTGGGGCTTTATTTCAGAAAAAGGTACGGAACGAATAAAATATTCATCACAATTATCATCTGTGTCTTTTTATCGACATTTGCAAAAGGTTTTCGTAATCTACTACAATTTCAAAAGTTCCTTAGAGTTCTGGTTTTAAATTATAATCAAGCTCGTTCAAGCATCGTTAAGGATTCTATTCTCCTTCAGGTAAGTCATGCATAATCGTAATATCATAAATGGGAAGGTACTTTTCTTACAATAATTTCGTCAATTTCTTTCACTACCATTCTTCTTCCTCATTTTCTTTACAAATCCTGTATCTAGTGCTTACGTTGGACATCACCTAGGAGTCTCCAGATACATTTCCTCTAGCCGTCAAAAGAAAGTTTCTCCGCTGGATTAGCTCCTTGTACTGGTTTCCAAACGTTTTCCTATACAAAAGACACTTTTATCGCCCCGGGCGTTCAGAGAAAAAAAAAATTAAATAACATTAACTTTCTACAAACCATAATGAAAGAACAAAAAGGTATTTATATTGGAAAAGTTCGATCCGAGATCAATCATCATAATCACAAAACTTAATATCTATCGCGACACACAAGTCATATTCAATTCTCTTTTATAGTTTCGCTCGAAAATTGCTTTAGGAGAAGTTTCAGAAGTTCTCTTTTCTATTCAATGGAAGTGGATGATGCATGGTCATGGCAAATTTTATGGAGTGATGAGGCACATTTTTATTTGAATGGTGATATCAATACCCACAACTGCCGTATTTTGGGCTGCATCAAAATCAAATCCACAAGTGTGTCTGCCTTCGACTTTGTCTGAAATTACTTCTTTGAAATCAAACTTAGTGCGTAAGGGGAGGGTGGGGGGGTTGAGAAAAGAAAGTAAAGAAATAATCTAATAATACCAAGGAAAGGAAAGGATTCGAGAGAAAGTTGTGTTGTTAGTGGGAACTTACAACACCAAGGTAATCTTTGGTTTGGTTTGATCATTCTTCAAGGAATTGACACAGAAATCCATCGTTTTTCGTTCAACAAGGTTCAGAAATGCTCGACCTTCTTTTCTCGTCTAGTCCAACTGTTTCTTCTCTCTATCTTGTTTATCGGCAAATCTCTGTAAATAGAACGTTTCAAATTTATTAAACAGTTTGTGGCAAATACTTATGGCCCGAATGCATGGCCTAATACCAGAAAGCAGGAGTCTGTAGACAGTTCATTTGCTTTTGTTCCGTGGGAAGGCAATCGTTTTGTGTACACGACATTCAGCATTCATCGATCATGGCTCTAACTTCAGCAGTCCTTCTGTTCCAGACGTATTCTCGCCTCATCGACGGACATGAAAATTCTTTCTTCGGGAAATAAACCGGTAAGTAGTCTCCTTTTTTTTGTAAGGATTAGGAAGAGTAGCCGCATTTTTGCGACGACTTCATCGAAAGGCGCAATTCTTTTTTCTTTCGCGGCATTATCAATAGTACGATCTTCCGAAAAGCCAGCTTCTAAATCCTACTGTCGTCCACAGCAACCCGACTGTGTATCACGACCGAACGTCGTTGTAAAGATTAATTAATTTTTTTCTCCTTAGTCGTCATTGTTGCCTCAAAGCATTGTTTTCTTTTAAAACGCTCTGAGAAGGACCATCCTTTATTGACGTCACTCGCGTTTAATAAATAAACAAAAGACGTGTCTGGTTAATGGCTTGTTGACAAATAAATGAAACTATTTTACTAACGGGAGAGGTGGGAGAGGCGCAAACGGAGAAGAAGACTGCTTACACCTAGTGGGTGTTACAATAAGAAGCTACATTCCGAATTCCAACCTTCTACCTCAAAAAATGTAAAAATTATGAAGGAGTACACAGTTAAGACATTATAAAACCAATAAGTAGCTCCATTCTTTCGCTACTAAATAATATAGATTATGAGCACTTGAGCAATCGTGCATTGACAAAGCAATTTCACGTGCGCGCGCCAAAGTCAGTAATGCTTAAAAGATGAACAGAAAGTAACAATGTATTCCTTCTTGATAAATCGATTGTTATATGACATGCCATTATCTTGGTATTTTATACACTCACTGTTTTAGCACGTGAATTCGACTTGAAGGGATCCACGAAAAATTCTGAAAAGTTGATACGGCCGAGCTAAGACTTTGATGGTGATATTTCTGAAAACAGAATTTGAAAAAGTTAATCCGTTTTCAAGTTATCGTGCAAACGGCAGATGGCCGTACAGACCAAGGGCGCATGCTAAAGCTCTTAATAATACTTGGTTATGCCATATAGTGAAGCATCCCTGTCCTGAAGAGTGCCTTGCAGTGAAGCACCAGTATGACAGGCAAAGGGTTCTGATGCACTCAGCAAAACACGCATATGTGATTTTGTCTCACAATATATATTGCTGTTGATCCGCTATATATACACATTGTGGCAGGAGATGCTAAGATAACTGACACCCACAATTTGATTGCCTAATTACTAATTAACTATTGTTTCTTGGATAACCAAATTTTTTTCCAATCCCTTTTACGTTTTCTTCTAAATAAAACTACTAATTTTATGATAATGGGTGCATTTTTTCAATTGACTACTGTTTTAATTTGTTATGTCGAAATAAACCGCTTGTGTCGCAGCAAAGTTTACTCACGATAAAATGTTATCTGAATATGCTCTTTTGCTTGAATATGCTATTTGTTATCTGATCTTACCTCTGGTCGCAATGCTCGACGTGATGGATCAGTCAGCATGATTTTTTTAATGCTGAAATTGAACTCACACATACACTCGTGTCATAGGCAACGAACTTGTTTATTTTTCTACACAGGAAGTGATGCAAGAGACAACAAGAAAAGAAGGTTGGTCACTCTAAGAAAACGGAAACTAAAGCTATCTCTAAAACCTGATTAAATTGAGATATACATAAAAGAATTAAATGAACATTTGTTTTTGAGGTAAAATTATGATGAGTAAATAATTATTTAATTATTAATTATAACTAATCAATCACAACATCTATAAATCACAACATCCCGCCCACCTTGAAATATACAATCTCAAATAAATCAAATCAGTTCTCATGTGTGAAGATTGCTAACTTACTGATGGGGCGTCGAAATATTCCATTTCTTGTTTTCACATCAACCACTCGGATGAAACCATCGTGTCCAGGGCATGTCTTTGTGATTCGACCAAGCAGCCATTTCAATGGCGGTATATTGTCCTCCTTGACCAACACTAGTTGTCCAACTTCGATGTTCGTTGTTGGTAGTTGCCACTCGGTTCTTTTCCATACATTCTGCACGATCTGTTGAATTACCTGCCAACGTGACAGGCTGGTCTGTTTCGCATCAAGTACGTTTGGATCAGGAAGAGTCATTAAAGCTTCACCGATGATGAAATGACCTGGTGTTAAAGCTTCGAGATCGTTGGGGTCAGATGACAATGGGTATAAAGGTCTAGAGTTCAGGCATGCTTCAATTTGACAAAGTGCAGTTGATAACTCTTCATATGTAAGGATTGTACCTCCGACTGTTCAAAGAAGATGTTGTTTTACAGATTTGATGTTGGCCTCCCACAATCCACCAAAGTGCGGTCTGCGCGATGGTATGAAATGCCACTGAATGTTTTGAGAAGTTGTTTCACGTAAAATCGCTTGTTGCGTTTGTTGGTTGCACAACAATGTACATAGATCTTTGAGTTCGTTATTTGCTCCAACAAAATTTGTCCCATTGTCACTGTAGATAGCTCTACATAATCCACGTCTCATGCAAAATCGTCTTAGTGTTGCAATAAACGCCTCAGTTGACAAGTCACTCACTACTTCTATGTGTGTTGCTTTTGTTGTGAAGCACACGAAGAGTGCCATGTATGCTTTCCAAATTTTTCCACCCCTACCTTTTGATGCACGTATCCTGAAGGGTCCGCTATAATCAACACTGACCTTGAGAAACGCCCTGGCATGTTGAACTCTCGACGGGGGTAAATGTCCCATCTGTTGTTGCTGCATCACGATCTTGTCTCTAAAACACTTTAAACACGAATGTGTATAAAGGCGTACGGTGTTTCATCCGCTTGGTATCCAAAATCGTTGACACAATGCTGACCACAAAAGTTGTCTTCCGGGGTGTAGGAGCTTCTCGTGGCAATCTTGTATGATTAGCTTCGTTAAATGATGTTTTTTCGGTAACAATATTGGATGTCTATGATCGTACGTTATTGGTGAATTACGAATTCTGCCGCCAACTCGAATGATGTCTTCCTTGTTGATGAACGGTGATAACGCTGAAAATTCGTGTTTGATTGGCATCTGTTGGCTTATCGCTTCGCGCAAGGCTTGATATTCTTGTTGTTGCACGACATGTATCCATGTTTTCAATGCTACTTCTAGTTCTTGCGTTGTCAACGATCCGGAGGTACGGGTTCCACTAGTCATGTGGCAATTGTTTATGAAACCCAGACAGTAAGCTGTCACTGGTTGTGCTCTTTATAAAGTTGAAAATTTGTTCAGGAGCAACTCGTCAGTATTTGTTACATGGGTCATAATTCCTTTACGTTCCTCGATGTGTATGTCGTCGGTTTCTGTTAGTCTGGGCCATGTATTCTCGTCTTCTCGTAAGAATAAAGGACCATGCCACCCTAATTCGTGTTTTAACAAGGCACCTGGAAGAATGCCTCTTGAAGCTACATCTGCTGGATTGCATGTTGCTGGGACATGTCTCCATAATTTTGGGGGAATAATGTCTTGTATCTATGCCACTCGGTTGGCAACGAAAGGTTTCCACCGTCCTGGGTGACTTTGTATCCAAGCCAATGCGATAGTAGAATCGCTCCAGGCAGTGACTCGCTCTGTTGATAGGGCTGAGCACTGTTTCGCCTGCTTGTATAGTCTGGATAGCAGCACTGCACCACACAGCTCTAGTCCTGGTAATGATATCGGTTTGATTGGAGCCACTTTGGTTTTTGCACAGACGAGATTGATTTTTGGTTCACCTGTAGTAGATTTCACTCTGATGTATAATGCCGCACTGTATGCTAATTGAGATGCGTCACAGAATCCGTGTAGCTCAATTTCACTTGTACGTTCAATGACGTATCTTGGTACTTGTATCTGTGATATCAACGGTATTTCTTCACAAAAACATTCCCACTCGTTTGCAATGTTGTTCGGTTCCCACGTCATGCTAGCCAACCAAAGTTTCTGTATCATGATCTTAGCTGTGATGATAGTTGGACCTATTCAACCTAAGGGATCGTAGAGACGTGCCACCTCTGAGAGGATATTTCGTTTGTTCACTTGTTGATTAGCGTTCACTGAAGTCCATTCATGATACACAAACGTATCTTCAATAGGATTCCATTGTAGTCCGAGAGTTTTTACAGAACTCGTTTCTTTTGGATACAGTGTGGGTCGATTTGCTCGGAGATGAACAGGTAAACCCTCCACAATACATTCGTCATTTGTCGTCCATTTCCGTATAGTGATACCCCCTCATTGTAACATAGTAATGAGGTTGTTACAAATGTCTCGTGTCTTTTGGACTGTCTCTTCTCCTGTCATGACGTCATCAACGTTAAAATCTTGAAGTATGATGTTCGTTTCCTTAGGGAAGTGTTCAGCTTCATCCTTCGCTAATTGCTGCAGTGCTCGGATAGCTAAGAAGGGGCCGGAAGCAGTACCGTACGTGACTGTATTTAGTTTGTAAGTCTTTACTGGTTGTGATGAATGTGAATGCCACAGAATGCACTGATACTCACGGTCCTCAGGCCTACAAGTGTCTGTCGAAACATTTTCTCGATGTCTGCTGATATCGCATAACGGTGTGAACGGAAACGCAGTAGGATATCGAATATGTTTGGTTGTAATTTTGGTCCCACCATCATTTGGTCCATCATTGAGGAACACTCCTGTTGCCGTTTTTGCTGACACATCAAAGACTACACATAGTTTTGTCGTAGTGCTATCTTCTCTGGTTATGAACTGTGGCAAATAATTGTATCTTTTGTCATACGAGGTTGTGAGTCTTTCCATATGACCCAGTGTTTTGTACTCCTCCATAAAGGCAACATACTGACGTTTGTGTTCTGGGAATGCTTCTAGTCGTTTCTCCAAACTTCGAAGACGTCTCATGGCCATTGTAGATGAGTCGCCCAGTTGTTGGCTGTTCTTCTTAAATGGCAGAGCTACCACATATCTTCCTGTTTTGTTACGGTAGTGCATTGTGGCGAAGTGTTCCTCACACATTCTTCCCTCTTCGGTGAGGTGTCGTTGTAGCTGTACCTCTTCTAACTCCCAGAATTTATGCAGATCGAATGGTGTTTCAGTCGTGATATGATGAACTTGTATATTCTCAGCTCGATTATGCTGCGTAGCTCCGGTATGCAGCCACCCGAATAGACTGTCAACTGCGTAAGTTGTATCGTTGTCTAATTTGAACTTTGCTGTCTTCACAATGTCGTGATAGTACTCAGCACCAATTAGCAAATCAACATGTCGTGGCAAGTGAAACTTGGGGTCTGCCAAATCGATATGCCATAGCTGCTGCTCGTTCACTGATGTGATAAGCTGTTTTGGCAACACGCCACTGATTTTTGGTAAAATGTATGCAGAGACTACGAGTGTAAATTCACCTGTTCTTGATCTCAATTCGACCCGCACTAGTCCGCGTGTGGAACCTGCGAATATGTGACCAACTCCTGTTACTGGGGTGGTGACACACTCTCTCTTATGGCCTAATGCCTGCACTAATGCTTCACTGATGAGTGTTCCCTCAGAGGCTGTGTCTAAGAGTACACGACAAGGTTGTAACTTTTCGGCTGTATCCATTATTAGCACTTCGGCTGTTGGTAGCAATACGGTACCTTCCGTACACTTATGAGCTACGAGGGCATTGACACTTTCTGATGATGTTCGATCTACCGACTTTGCTTGAGTAGGCTCCCTTTCAATATGTAACAGTGTGTTATGTTTCTTGTTGCACTTGTGACAGGTATGCTTCGACGTACACTCAATTACATTGTGACCAGTTCGAAGGCAGTTAAAGCACAGCTTTGCTTCTTTCACGACTGTGGTTCGTTCTCGTAGTTGCATTGTGAGGAATTTCTCACATCTAAAGATGAAATGTTCGTTACTGCTAACTGGACATGCCTTGGATACACTCACATTATGGACTCTTACTCTTGATGATTGATTTCTATGATGTGATAATTATGTTGTCCTTTGTTGCAACTGCAGAATTTTCTAATGCTCTACATCTTTGATCAAGAAATAAATGTAATTCCTTAAAGGTAGGATATTTTTTCTCTTTGATAGACAACTCCCACTGTTTGCATGAGTCCTTGTCTAAACGCTCACTAATCATGTATACTAACATGTGATCCCATTTATCAACTGGAACATCAAGCACCTTTAATGCTCTGACATGCTTCACCGTAGTGTCCAGTAATTTGCGTAGTTCAACTGGTGATTCACTAGTCACCATTGATTGTGAAAAAAGCTTACGTATGTGACCTGTAATGATCTGTCTTTCGTCTTCATATCGCTCGATGAGTAATTTCCAAGCCTCCGCATAATTTGCTTCTGTGGTATCTAGTGATTGTAGAAGAGCAGCTGCTTCTCCATGAACC
>JAHWFO010022959.1:100984-140225 GCA_023313115.1 Rhysida immarginata | reverse complement strand
GACGAGACACAAGAACCCTGGAATAAAATAATAAGTAATAAAAATAGAACACAGGGTGGTAAGACGCTGAAAAACTGACGTTTCGGATACAGGTTATCAAGAATATATTGATCTATAGATGAAGGGCGGTAAGCCTCTCCTTCATCTGTTCTTGAGGCTATCCTTTGTCAAAGTAAAGAGGATAATAGAGAATAATTCTTACTTTACTTTGACAAAGGATATCCTCTATCCGAAAACGTCAGTTTTTTTTCAGTGTCTTACCACCCTGTGTTCTATTTTTATTATTTATTAGAGTACTTTCAATGGAAGAATTATGTGAGGGGGTTTTTATGTACATTCCATTTCCAAAAAAACCGACGCCATTTTCGAATATGAAAGTCAATTTTGAAATATGCAATAGAAACCTCTATTTTTAATAGTATTTTCATATTGTACACAATATTTGAGAAATGTTTTATTCTTGGTGATTTTCCAATTGGTCCAACCGTTGAGGAGATAAAGGCACTGAAAGTGTGGTGTGTTTAGATTTAAAGAAAAGGCAAAAAACAGCGTGTTCATCAATTTAAACGACTGGTTTGTTTTGAAAACAAAGGTTAACAGTGGGTCTACATACCATACTCTTACTCCCTGTTTCCTAAACGGTTGAATCAATTGAAAAAACGCGCAAGAATAAAACATTTCTTAAAAGTTTCGTACAATCTGAAAATACCATTAAAAGCAGGGGTTTCATTGCACATTTCAAAGTTGACTTGCATATTCGAAAATGGCGTCGGTATTTGTTGGAAATGGAATACATACAAAAAAAAACCTCACATAAAAGTACAATAATTCTTCCCTTGAAAAAAATTTATGAAATTTCGCTAACTTTAGGTGAGACATCCTGTATATATGTTATGCAATTTTAATAATTATATATATATATATATTATGGGAATATTTATTTTAATAATGAATTAAGGTAATCAAAATGCAGTGCTCATTAAAATCAGGGATACGTAACCAAGGATGAGGTAAAAGACATGGGATCCAGTCAAAACCCCCATGTATAAGGCCTTAAATTGCAAGGGGGGGGGGGACTCCAGGTATAAAACCCCCAGAGTAAAAGCACAGAAGGGGACGGGACATAACACACAGATGAAAAATTTTTTTATCATTTTTTTATAATTTGTATAAGGGTCGTACAAATGAAAGCGAAAATTATTTATTTTATCCAAAGTGTATACAAGGAATATAAAAATACTCTCCAAATGCGTTAAGGCATTTATCCCACTGTGTAACAAGGCGTGTAACTCCTTCATGGAAGAAGTGGCGCTGCATGTACAATCGGCCCAACTGCGCCTGCAGCGCCGCCCTATCGGCAGATAGAAACTTTACTTTCATATTCAGTTTCAATGAAAATCTCTATCGCAGTTGCGGTCGGCCTTAGTGCGATCTATGTGGCACCTGGCGCGATCTGCTTTCCTTAGCTTCTCGAAACAATGGAAAATGACCGAAGCTCGATGACCATGAATATCTATAGACCGTGCTCAGGCAACACCACCTAAAGAGAAAGCCTGAGCGCGGAAACGTCATACATTGTTACATCACACTAAAGCGGCTATTGTTAATCGTATTTCTACCAATAATAAGCTCTAAATTTAGCCGCTTGATGATGATGTAACAATGTATGACATTTCTGTGCGCAGGCCTTCTGTCTAGGTGGTGTTGGCTCAGGACAATAGGTTTTGCAACAATAGGTATATTCAACAATAGGTTTATTTAACAATAGGTGTGCTGTGAATGATTTGCGTTTGTTGGTTTCTTTTTCGAAATCAAATAATATTTGATTTCGTTTTCGGCTACAATGGGTCGATAAACGTTAGACGGCAATGGGTGCGAAAGTATCCAAATAGGCAACCACCTGCAAGGAGCACAATCCAGGCATTGATTAGAAAATTCGAGACAGGTGAACAGTCAATGATGCACACAAGGGACGAAGCGGCCGACCTCCAACAATAGTAACGCCAGAAACTTGCTCCATTGCACACTGATGGACGCTCTTTCTACATCAACTCGCCAGTTAAGCCGACAGCACGATGCTTCCCAAACTTCAGTGATACAATGCATTAAAAGAAGAGGGTTCAGGTGCTACAGACCCCGACTTACGCAAGGCATGAAGGAAACTGACCGTGGCCGCCGCCCAGAGTTTTGTGGTTGGTTGTATGACATTCTGGATGAAGAACCAAACGTGTTAGATCACATTTTATGGACTGACGAAGCTAAATTTCACCTGAACGGATTAGTCAACAGGCATACTGCGAAAATCATCATATAGCACAATGGAGAAGGGCTTACGGAGTCCAGGTGTTAATGTTTGGGCGGGAATATGATCTGGTGGGATTATTGGGCCCTTTTACTTCGAGGGGAATTTAACTGCAATTAGATATTAGATCATTACAGCAATTCAAGCGCAATGTCCAATGGACATCATTTTTCAACAAGATGGTGCAAGTTGTCCAATGGGGACATCATTTTTCAAACTCATGGTAGAGTCGTCCGTAATTTTTTCGACTTCCTGTTTCCCGAGAGCTGGATAGGTCGTGGCTGGCCTATGGCCTGGTCTCCACGCTCCTGCAATATCAAACCTATGGATTTTGCAATGTGGGGAATTGTCTGTGATATGGTCTATACGGAACCCCCATGCGACATCGAAGTTTACCCCACTGGTCGAAGAGGCATTCGCTACATTTACCCCACCACTCTGCGCTAAAATTTGTCGACAAATTGAGCTTCACGCAACGCTGTGTTTTGATGAAAATGGTGGACAATTCGAACATTTATTTTAGGATTACGTCATGCCTAACACATCGCATTTGTTTAACACTTGTTGAATACACCTATTGTTGAATAAACCTATTGTCCTGGGACTTAGGCAACACCTCCTAGAGAGAAGTTGACTTAGGAAAATACCGCCTAGAGAGAATGCTTGCTCACGGAAAAATCATACATTGTTACATCACCTACTGTAGGGCGTAGCATCAGATCTCAGTTGCGCTGGTATGGCCACGTGATACGAATGCCACAAATTGGTCTGACTAGGCAGTTGTTATTTTCCAAGCCAGTGGGTAAGAGACCAAAGGGTCGGCCTAAAACCAGGTGGCTAGGCTACATGTAGAATCTGGGTTCGAGTCTCTTGGGTATTACTAGAGAGGACATGCGCCTGATGGCGGAAGATCACGATCGCTAGAGATCCTCCATAGAGCTGCTGTCCTCGCGACCATAACGGATAAGCGGGTTTGAAAAATAAGTAAGTAAGTTGTTATTATTATCATTATCATGAATGGGGCCCACGCGCAGTTTGCGCGGTAATTAGTTTTATCAAATTCAATTCAAATCTTTGTTCGTTTGATGAACTCACATTTTCTCCTTTATTTATAGTTTTGTGATTGAGTGATGAAAAAAATTGTTGCTCAGGCAACAATGGTCAGGTGAGCTTGTGCTTTAAGTGAGCACCAACAATGCTTAAACGTGCAACAACAATGCAAAACTGTTTCCATGACGAACTCACGTGTTCTCCTTTATTTAGAGTTGGATTATTACTTTAGCCATTGTTACATTACTGTTCAAACCGATGACGTATATTAAAGATAGACTCCGAATCCTATTGTTAACAGCGGCAAAAAGTGAAGCAAATTGAGCCATAACAGTTCTGGGCAGGAGTGAGCCGTGGAGTAATTAGCTGTCTGGCTGCTTTGTTTTTGAAGATATTGGGCCCGAGGAAGAATTAATTCAAAACCATTCTTCAAACTTGTTCTGCGTACAACTGTACAAACAGACAAGAAAAAGGATCAGGAATCATTTTCCACAAAAATAAATCAAAAATACGTAACTAAAATGAAAATACGTTACTGAAAGACAATCGAAACGAAATTGAAATTGAAACCATGATCGAAAAATTGTTTATAAAATATAATAAAATACTTCAAATACAAAGTCAAAGAAAAGATAAACTTATCACTCTGTGATCGGCGTGTGAAAGAATTATTAATCAGCTACTCTCGTATTTAGCCATGTGTTTTGCATCATCTTCATTCACTTTCAGCCATGACAGTTCTGGGCATGGAGCTTCCCAATTTGCTTCAAGTTACAACAATAGGATTTCGAGTCTATCTTTAATATACGTCATTGGTTCAAACCAGAGACAAATGAAAGAAAGAGACTGGCAGTGCCCTATTCATTTCACTGAGCGCTACTGGTGCCACCGGAAGTGCATCATTCGCCATGTTGCTATTGGCAAAAAACTGCGGCAGCGTATATTCTCAATGTAATTTCAGCTGTTTTTGTAGATGATTTCTGGAAGTATTAGTAAGCATAACTTGTTTTCTGATTTTTTTAAAAAAAAGTTTATTGCATTAACTAACGATAACGTATACCTTTAATGACTTCAAATAGCTGATTCAATACCTAACGAATTTTTAAAAGACAAACATTTTAAAATTTTAAATTAAAAGAAAAGGAAGAAATAATTCTCAGTTCAATAAAATAATCAATTTATTAATCCACATATTGTAATAAGCAATTAACTAATACTATAATTACTTGTGAACTGAAGTATTGGATCTTTTTAAAAAACGATTTGACTAAAATGTATGAGAATGTGGTCCAGTTAGTTATTAGAAAGAGAGATTATAATTAATACATCTTGTACAAATCAACAATAATTTGGATTATAATTGGTGAACTGTGTATTTTATTTTATTTACTTTCAAATTATAATTTATAAAGGAGAAATTTCCTAGTTAATTGTATAATCTCTTCCTTCTTTTCCATTTAAGCTATTTTTTTTTTAAATTTATGTTTAAGAATAACTTCATTTATCACCAAATAACTTTTTATCATATGGACCGAATTGGATGATTATTTTTTTTGTTTAATAGAGCAAGTTTTTTTGGTGGTCCCCCAATAAATTCATCCAGATATCTTAGGCAGATATTAGAAAAAATAATTGTTTGCGATTGATTCACATCAGCATCGGTGGCTCAGTGGTTGCGTGATCGCCTCTGATGCCCGAGGACGACGAAGATTTTTTTCAGGGGGAAAATCCTGAGATCACGCATTCTTTCGGAAGGGAAGTAAAGCTGTTGGTCTCGTGTAGTCGTTTGCTGGCTGCATGTTAAAGAACCCTTGCGAGGCAAAATTTGCGGCCCCTATAATGCCGTCCTGAAATGACCATGGCAGTTGAAAAGGTCGTTATTACCAAACAAATAAACCAAACCGATTGATTCACATGCATTGCCTCGGGCGATCAGCTGTTTCTTGCCAGTCCCAATATGGCGGCGCGAAGGCACCACTAGAGGGGAGGTCACTGCCAGTCTCTTCCTTTCATTTGTCTCTGGTTCAAACCACGGTCTATAGATATTCATGGTCATCGAGCTTCGGCCATTTTCCATTGTTTCGAGTAGATAAGGAAAACAGATCACGCCAGGTGCCGCACAGATCGCACTTGCGATAGAGATTTTCATTGAAAGTGAATACGAAAGTAAAGTTTGTCTGCCGATAGGGTGGCGCTGCAGGCGCAGTTGGGCAGATTGTACAGGCAGCGCCACTTGTCAATAGAGTTCCCGCCCTACTGGGAGCTAGAAATTTTAGCTTCATTTTAACAATGGAGCTCGATGACCATGAATATCTATAGACCGTGGTTCAAACCTATAAGAGGAAAAACCTCGATGAAAATGATCTACAAATTATAAAAAAAAGATAAAAAAAAAAATTTCATCTGTGGGTTATGTCCCCTTCTGTGATTTTCCTCTGGGGGTTTAGCACCTGGGTTTTTTTTACTGGCGGGTTTTATACCTGCAGGTTTTGATTGGCGGGGGTTTTGATAGACACTCAAAACCTGCTAAGAAAAGGCATACGTTCCTTACATTAATGTAAGTTTCGGTTCATTAAATTTGATTATTTATAATAAGAAAAATTAAATTAAGAACCAGAGCGGTAAACTTATAAAGTAACGTCCCCAAGATGGCGGAGATCGGGAGGGCATCTATATAATTTTAAGTAACTTTATTTATTTTATATATATTACTAATAAAATTGTTTGTTCAGACTCAGAAATAGTCTATTCACATCTCCCCTTACTGCGTTATTGCAAATTTCAATATCTTAAGCTTAAATTTCGTCTTTTTTTTTTTTAATGGAATCAAACAAACGGTAATGTTGTAATAAACTCCTCATCTATTCCTGTTACTCGCAGCCGCATTCATCTTGGGGGCGTTACTTTATAGGTTTACCGTTTAAATCCAAGAATTATAGACTGATGTGTTTTTCACCATAAAATCAACAGAAAAATGACAAACCAATTAATTTTTTGAACAACGGCGAAATGAGATTAACAATGGAATATTAATTTCAATTAGAATCACAATTGTGAAAAAAACAAAGGTAAAATAATAAAATTTTAACAAGAGCACATAAAAGATTTTAACTTTCCTTCAAACAGTTTAAAAGTGTTACAGTATAAAACAAAGTGTGGCTATAACAACAATAATACAAAGAAATAACTCTTTAGCCACAACAAACCTAAAGTATTATTAGTTGAAAAGTGGTAAATACTTACATTAATATAATACACATTTACTTTTATTAAAAATACTAATATTTCCCTTACTCGAATAAAATTTCATTTTTTTAATTTTAATTTTGAAACTCAATAAAA
The DNA here is from genome assembly GCA_023313115.1 of Rhysida immarginata. Classification (NCBI taxonomy): domain Eukaryota; kingdom Metazoa; phylum Arthropoda; class Chilopoda; order Scolopendromorpha; family Scolopendridae; genus Rhysida; species Rhysida immarginata. The sequence goes on along the minus strand of JAHWFO010022959.1, from coordinate 133,531 downwards.
AATGTGCGTTTAAAACTCTAAACTCTTTAGTTTAGCATATGCGTCCAGCTCATAGAGTACTAAACGAAATCTAGTAAAATCGCAAGACTTGACGCTTCAGTTGTTAGCCTTAGATATTAAAAAACGCTCTTTTAAAGAAAAAATGAAACAGAACAAGATATATCAAAAATTATAAAGATCATATATGTTTTTGATAAATTTCGCTGCGGTAAATCTTTTATTTAATCATAGCAAGCAGCTGTAAAACGAACAAAGATTAAGTTTATAATCAAATGTGTGTAGTTAAATTAAATTATCACTGAAATCTTCTAGCGCCAGCGTCTTAGATGTTTCTTTATTTACTGCAGTCTTTATTTGAGCTACTAAACACGTCTATGGAGTACAGGAGCAGTTGCGATATTTTTACGTAGCTCGTAGGGTGAAGGCATCGCTTATTATGCGAGAGCAACAAGTATTGTTTATTGGACTGGGAAAGCGTGTTAACTTAGCATCCGGATGGCTTACAGAATATAGTAATGTCAGTATGAGGCGGCAAAACTTCTCGACTACTTTGAAATTACGGAGCGATCCGATCATCTCCCCTTTCCCATCCACTTATCTTGAGAGAGCACTGTTGTCACGAAGAAGCCCTCTTCTCCATTCCTTTACGAAGAAACATTAAACCATAGACTTTGGCATGCAAACATTAAAACTTCTTCACCCTTCTAAGGTGACTTACTCGTCCAAAGAAGCACTCGCAACAACAACTATGCCTTTCAAAAAGACTAAAAAATCGGGGAAAACTTTTCCTGTCAAAGTAACTACGATGGATGCCGATTTAGAATTTAGCTTAGAGGTAAGGAGGATTTGCACTTTTTTTTCTTCCCATCCCGTACTTATTTATGATAAGTTATACAGGTAGATGAAGTTTTTATATTCAATTCGCATTTTCACATATATGTTGATACGATGATTAACCTGGGACAGCGAGAACATTGTTAAAACTCAAAGCATTTTGAACTTCTTTTTTTTCACGTTTGTTTATTTTGAACCCTCTCTCCTTAATTGATTTCCTGTTTTTAGAATTCTGTTTAAAGGTTTACTTTTAAAGAGCAATATATCTGTTTGTCTCCAAAAATTCATCAGTCACCTGTCATTTCAATATTACAAGCTTAAATTGGACAAAGTTTGATTTCCTGGTGTTTATTGGAATACCTTATAAACAGCTACCAAGAACAGATTCTTGCACCTACTTAATTCTGTTAGGCATCGTATCTATGATTTGAAGGGAGAATAAAATATTTGCATACGTTTTAGCAGTATACTTCACTGGAAACGGTTGCATTAGTATCTTAAAGTTATCTGTTTGTGTCTCTGTATCGACAATCTCATTCCACTCTATTCATTGAGCATTGTGCCATCGTGATTTTAGGTCACGTATGAGACTACAAGTGTGTTTATAATGTAACCTAAAAGGTTAGAAGACAGTTCCCAGCAGCGTTGCCAACTTTTGAAAATGAACATATTACATTTTTTAGCAAAAATTATTACTTTTTAGACAATATTATTACATTTTGTAGTTTAGTCAATTTAGGGGGTTTTAAGGTTGTTTTTTTTTTTTTAAATTTAAATCAAATCTTGCCTCTAATCTATATGCCACATTTTTTCTTCTCCCAGTTGAAGTTGACATGATTTTTGGTGATCCAGTCTATTCCCAAAATAATGTCAAAGCTTTTTATATCTATTATATTAAAAGTCATTCTTCCTTGGTACTGGGAACTTTTGAAAGGCACCTGTTCTGCTATAGCATTAACTTTTGTTACGCCCATCTGCGAACGCTATCTGCTTTTCTTTAGCAGGTTGACGACTTTTCAATTCCAGCTGATGGAGTGGCTTTTGTCTAAGGGTTTTTTTTTTTCAGAGGGACTTTGGTCCAAAGGGTCTTTGTCCGAAGAGGCTTTTGCCATACATTCGCTGAACACGATGGATCCAAAGAAAATTGTTAGCTGATTCACATTATCTGATTAGCATAAAGTTAACATATCTCAAAAACTTCACTGAAGATCTATCTAATCAAATTTTCGGTTAAACTAAACCACGTGGAAATCACCTCTTCGAAGTTCGAACATGAAATGCTTGCCACACCATGCCCAGCCAAGGAGGTCCAAGAGTCGGGGCCAGGCCGCTGCGGGCTTGGGATTGGATTGTTCTAAGAACGACCAATTTTTAGCGACCAATCGGGGCTACTTCTACCCCAGTGAGGAGCAAAGCATGCTGGGATTTTTGGCAAAATGTCAAATTATTACATTTTTTCTACTTTACTATTACCCATTATATATTTCCCCATAAAATTACACAAATATAATAATTATTACACGGTTGGCAACACTGGTTGCCAGTGCTTCCACTAAGGCCTTGCCGTTTTACCCTACTCAGCTACCATGTTACCATAAAAACGTGATTTTTATCCAGCAATCCTATTACAGTTTATTACCCTAAAATAATTTTTCCTACCTGATCACTATTAAAATTACCCAAAAATAGGAAGCAGTGTCTTAATTTATCCACTTGAAGGGTACATTTAGTAACTGTAATATGCTGTAGCTTTCGATTTATTAAAAAATAAAAAAATAAATAAAAATAAAATTAAAAAAATAAAAACTGAACATTCATACGGAAATATAATATCAGGAACCTTAATAATTCAGTTTAAATTAATAGAAAATTGTCAACATGTAAACAATTTTAAAACATCAGTAAATTAATTATCCCGCGTGTAATCCTATGTCAGTGTGATTTCCACGCCTATTTTATAGGTCATGTGCAATCCATTAGAGTTCCTTTAGTTAGACGTAATTACCAACACCCCTACATTTCCTTTGCTGGAGCCAGATGATGGTTCATTCTATCTGAATCCATTCGTTCTTAAACGTTCATAGAAATCTTTAAAATGAATTTAAAAGCTTTTCCTTTTCTCATGTATACTAAACCCCAATCTTACTAACCTTTTTTTATGTTATTTCTTTCAGAATCTTTTTATTTATTTATTTATTTATTTTTTTTTTTGAGTTTTTGTCCATCCAGCCCAAGACCTACCTAGTTGGCTTTTTTTGCCTTGATGGCTCTGGCCGGATTGTAACTTGTACTAAAATGAAATAAAATAAAAATAAAAAAATAAAAATAAATTAATATTGACAATGAGAAACTTACTTTAATTACAGCAACAAGAAAAAATCTAGAATTGAAGAACATTTTTCACACATTAGAACTATAATCAACATAAATCTAACTTTGCTTTACATATATTAAAAAGTGGACACTGCAAAAAATGACAACTGCAAAATACTATGTACAGTTAATGACTATCATGAACTAAATTTCTTTGAGCCTTGTGAAAGTAATAATTCCAAACTGGAATCAATGCTCCAAATATAAAGATATTAATGGGAAAACTGAAAGGAAAAATTCCATGATGTTGTAATTTTCATTAAAAAGGTGACTTACTTTCGAATCTGCAATCCAAAGCATTGAATCATATGTTTTTGGGTGCAACAAACAAAGTATATAAAACTTTTAATTATTTATCAATGGACGAGTCTACAGAATCGTATACAGAGTTAGCAAGAAATAAGTTTCCCATTTCAGAGGGCTGTAGAATGCGTTCTATTGGTCCAAATGAGATAAAATTTGAACTACAGATAATTCAAATGATGCGCTTAATATTTATTAAATAAAAAATTTTAGTACAAATATTCACCAATAGATGGCGCTCTAACAGAAATGGTGAGAAACATCATGTGCGTTACAGCGCATGCCTATTAGCATTATTCTTCGGATAAAAAGACTGCGGATTCTGCACGAGCATAGTTACTGCTCTGAACATCATGCCTACTTTGCCTGAAATAGCGCTACTGGTAAAATTGTTCTATCAGAACCAGCAGAACGCCGTTGATGCTGTAAAGGAATTCCATCATAATTTATTATGTTATTTCACATTTATAAAGCATATGAAATATGTTTGTGTATTACAGTGCTACCTATCGGGTGATTTTTATACTAAAAATTTTTATTTAATAAATGTCAAGCGCATCATTTGAATTATCTCTAGTTCAAATTTTATCTCATTTGGACCAATAGAACACATTCTGCAGCCCTCTGAAGTGGGAAACTTATTTCTTGCTAACCGGGTACATCTGTAATACGGAATAAGGGCTTGTAATAACTGAAGTATGAAATATAAGCACAAGTATTGAGTCTCTCGATATGTCGAGTAAACACAGTGCCTATGCTTAAGGTGCATCTTCTTACTAGCGTCTGTGCTCACAATCGAATGTGGGACCACAGACATGGCATATGCAAGCTTTTCACAGAATCTGAAATCAAAAAACGAGTATATTTTGTATGACCAAAAATTAAAATTATTACAACATCTTTAATGATTATTGCATTACCTGTAACGCTCTTTTGGGTCAGAACAGTATTCTTAACTATAGAGAGAAGAAGGAATCTGTAGAATTAAATTAAGCACTTCAAAACACAAAGAAATGTAACAAGCACATACATTAGAAATAAAATAGACTTCAAAGAGCATCAAAAGATTTAAATGTTTCAAAATAATAAAACATGAATTAAATTTTGAGTAATAAAATATAGTTATTATAATGGAAAAGAGTTTATTCCAATACACTAAGATTCATTAGTCTTCATTCGAAACACTGAAAGCAAAACGTTAGGCCATTACACGAATTGGCTATATAAGATACGAAGTAGCTAAGTGGGGCTATCTGTTAGCACACTTTCAATGTATTTCATAATATCTCTGTAGTAAAGATTTAAATTAAAATTGTTGCCCAGACAGCAATGGTCAGGTGACTTTTCAGTTCCAGCGTGTGCTTCAAGCCAGCGCCAACAATGCTTAATCGTGCAACAACAATGCCAAACTGTTTCCATAACACTTTTTGGTGTTGGTTTTCGCATCATGTTTTTCACAGAATGATATCCAGCCTTAAAACATTATCATGTTAAATAAAAAATTCTTTAAAATGGTTGATTAAAAATCAGTAGTCTGAAAGAACATTGAAACAATTGACCTTTATCATAAACTCTCGTTCTCACACACTTTCTTAGTTTTCGTAGCCTTGACTACCCACGTGACCACATAAAAAATGGCGTCCCTTGGTCGTGTTGTAAGCATTTGTGATTTGAGTAAAATTCATTTTTTTTTTTACGTTTTCCATAGGTTTTTACTGCTTTAAAGATTTTTATTATTATCTTTATTAATTTAATATACATTATTAACTGAAATTTGCAAAACATAATGATTTAAATGTTTACTGATAACCTTTCATAATTTTAATTTCATAGTCATTTCCAAATTACCTATAAAATTATTTTCTAATGATGTTTATTTCTTTCTCCTCACTCTGACAATTGGGAATACAACAATATTTAACCATAGCAATAAAAATTTTGAACAACAACAATTAAAACTTTCACTTAAGATACAGTCAACGAATGCCATTAACACGTCCAGTGTCCGCCATTTGCATTTTGTAAAAAACTCGGTGATGTTTAGTGGTAACCAATCACATTACAAGGGATAAAGGTCAATTGGACTCTTCTAAAAGTCTTAAAAAATTAGAATGCTCGATATAAAAGTCCAGAAAAGGTTCTAAATATTTTCAATAAAAAAAACAAACTTCATGACTGTTAGAACCAGCTGATGAGGATCGTAAAATAAATTCCACGTAAAAATTTGACTCCACTAATTTCAAAGCTCTATAGACCTTTTTCAGACGTGCACTACTTCCGTCCGCCATTATGAGATGTTGACTTTTGGAGTTTCAGGCTAGAGAGTGTATGGGACAAGAACGATTTCGGCATTCGCAGGCAACCCCTTTTCTATTTCTAGTGTTTTTAGTGCTCAGATGGAAAAGCTAAACAAGCAGGGTTCGTGCTGTATCATTGTAGGTTGCTCAAATAGCTATTTTCGATTGCGACAACGGAAGAAACAAGTTTGTGTTGCTCACGCGCCTTTACAATATGAAGACTGCCCTTGCTTGGTGCCTTTTTCTTTATTTTTGTTTCCCAAAAATGATGCATAAAAGCTGAAATGGATGAATGCAATTAACAGAAAAATTTTTATGTCTCAAGGAAGCCGTGTATTAGTATTATGTTTCCACAAATTAATTCTTACTCAACCGCAGTGCAGGATGGATGTAACCGGAGTTGAACAAGACTTGGGCTTAAGATGTCAGCTTTCAGTGTACTGGTCCGGATAACCAACTTTTTAGCGATGGACAGGTAGGAATTTACATAAGAATTTATACAGAAAGTATATGCTGCTAGTGGGTTAACATTTCGTTAAGTTTTAATCTTCACTATCTTTAATGGTTAATCTTCACTATCCGCACGTCACACGATGACTGATCATGCGACCAAGGTAAGTGACTTTATTTTTTAATAATAACTGGGGGAACGAACTGATGTATATCTCCTTTTCTATCTAGAAGTAATACTTAAATTGATAAAAATTTACCTTGGTCGCATGATCAGTCATCGCACGATGTGTGGAAAGTGAAGACATAACGAATCTGTATATTTCACATTTTCCATCCACTCTCGAATTCTCATAAAAAATAGTTGCCATGACTTATGTTTCAATCCTCGTATTAAAAGAAATATGTAATCTATAGTCTACATATATTTTGTGTAAAACTTGTAATAAATTTATACGAAAACTAAGTTACTGAAATATATATTTCTAGGCGTTTACTGAAAACTAAGGTAGGCGTACCATTAAAACCCTCACTGACCATCTAGTGATTTAATATATATTTCTGCATCTTGAAATTTATGTAAATATTAATCTAACTGTTTAAATGAGCAAACATTTAACATTTTTGTATTTAAATGCGTTTTTATCTTATCTGCGATTAAATCAGTCATTTTTGATCCAGAACAAAAGCTTAATCCAAACGCTTCGTGCTCAAGCTGAAGCAAGCTGAGTGCTCAAATCGCTCAAATCAACATCAAGTAATGGCGGCCAAGTCACGTGATGGCGCGAGCACAACTTCCGCTGAATAAGGTCTATTGAATACCGTACATCACAACTCTTTCTTTTTATTTTACCTAGACTCACTAATTTTAAGGCGAGAACTTTCCCATCCAATACTTTTGGTATGTGGAATCAATTACCCTTCTACGTTGTTTTTACCCTCCATCATAACTATGAATTCCAACTAAAGTAGAAATGCTCATAATCCAACCTTGGGATGTCCGACTCCTCGGATTAACCGATCATATGTCTGAAGATTTGCCATTCCAAATTTGACTCAACGTGAAAGTAAAACATGACTGATCATGCTACCGATGAAGAAATCTTCTGATACTAAAGAAGACGAGCAGGATGATGAAGATAAAGAAAGAAAAGAGAGAATTAGTCATTCTTCATCAATGGATGCATTTGAAATTGCAATGAAATACAGAGCGACATCAAATGAAACGACTTAATGACTTCGTAAAAATCAGTAATTGAATTTAACCCATGTGTCATGTGAAACTTTCATTCTTTATGTTGAAAGTTTTTACCTGAATTTTTCTATCGTCATCCGCAGCATTTCTAGAGCTTTATTGTTGGTGGGAAAAAATGGTCTCACCATCAAGAAAAGGCACTAACTGTAGTCTGGTATTCACAATACTGCAGTTTTCACTTGACAAATTGATCAGGATCCTAATATTTTGAACACCATCTTGGTTTCCGGAGAAGCCACTTTTCATGTGTCAGAGACAAGGAAAAAGCGCCTTCTAAAGTTTGTGTAGGAGGTTGTGAGCATCTACATGAAATCTTAGACCAAGTGAGAAACAGTCCAAAAGGGAACGTGAAGTGCGGATTAATGTTGAACTTGACAGTTGGGCCGTTCTTTTTCATGGAAAGCACCATTGGGCTGCAGCCTCCTCCGCCCCCCCCCCCCTTCCCCTGGGTACGGCCCTGGAATCTGATCTGGCTGTTTTCTGCTTTTTAAATTCTAACTGGCGTTGATTACTAGAAATCTTCTGATTAGGAGGCATATCAAAGCTGACTGACTGACGGCAGGCACAATCCTTCCTCGTGCAGGCTGTAAGTTATTATAAACCAGACTTTGATAAAAAATTCGTAATAAAAAAAATTACATGCTAGCTTTTATCCTATTAAAATAAGTAATCTAAGTGAAAAACAAATTAATTGAGAGAGAAGATAGCCTAAAAACTGTGAAGTCTACTTACAATTATGAAGTCTTCCAACGGAAAAGTTTCCAACGAACTGAAAATGTTACGAATACCACTTTTATACATACACCAGACATATAAATAAAGCGCCAATGGGAGACCAGCGCCAAATGTCGAAACCAGATTGGCTACTGTATCCGTTACAATAGGAGCAGAAACAATGATATAACATCATCACTGCTCTGGTCTTCCATTGGTTCAATCGATTTTTATACCATTCACCAGTTGTAAATAATTTCACCGCAATTAAAAACTCACAAAAATTATTTATTGCTATTTTGGGCAAACTGTCTATAAAATATTATTCACTGAAAAGTCACTTTTGAAAAAAAAAGTCACTAAATCTAGTGACAAAGTCACTGACTTGGCAACACTACCCAACAGATGGATCAATCAGTGAGATGGACCAGTATTGTGGCCTCTGTGTTTGCCAGATATTGACCCTCAAACTTCAGTGAATGCCATCGTACCGTCCCTCCTGAAGCTGCAGTACACCTGGACCGAAATCTACCATCTATGGTAATATAAACTGGACGTCCTTCGTAACGCAAAAGGGCGCATATAGAAATCTGGTCATTTTTCTCTAAAAACTTCGACGTGTAGAATTTGTAATTATCATAAAATCTTGAATACATGCCCGGGCGTCTATTTGTCTCAGTGGTCTGGACCCCCCCCCCCCCCCTGGCGTTTATTTAAGACCTGGTGTTAAGGGCTATTCCCAATAACAGGCTGTCTAGCAAAATGATTTCATACAATTCCCTGACTTTTCTTGGTTTATCATGTAATTTTCCCTGACCACCAGCACCAAAAAAAATCTGTTTTGATAGTATATTATTGACATTTTTCAAATTTTTCATTCCAGTTTCGCATTCTTTTGCTGATTTTGTAAAATTTCCTGACTTTTCCCAGTTACAAAAAAATTCTCTGAATTTTCCTGGTCGCTAGTCACCTTGCAATAAATCTGGTACTTAAAATACAGTAAAATGAATGAAGTAACAAAAAACTAACCTGAATGGAGAAGAATAACAACCTTGATAACGACGAGCTTAGAGTCCAAATGATTACCCTACCTATGAGAACTTTGTAATGAGACCCTACGAACGAGAACTTCTTTATATGCAGAAACGGCATGGGCAAGGCAGCATGGGATTGGTCAAAATTAGAATGGGTTAAATGAAGCGGCCAATGGAAAGGCATACACATGAAAAGACGTTTAATAACATGAAAGGGAGGAAAAACGCCAGAATTTATATCGATGATCCGAAAAAGACCCGGTGTTTAATCTACTTTTAACACCCCACCCGGCATTTATTCGAGACAGGCGTGTATTTGAGTACCCAGCCTGTATTCAAGAATTTATGGTATGTGATTATCAGAAGTATGCATTAAGTACTTCCTTGTAATAAAATGAAAGTAGGCATTCCAAATTGGGCATCCTGTACATTGAGCTGCATCCATCGGCAACACCAATGGACTTAATGTGGGCAAAAAAGTGGCAGGATGCATTAAAGCAAATAAATATTACAGAAATTTTTTAAAGTAACTTCGTTGTCATAGGATGACATTCTTTGATTCCTAGGTGCTTATTCCATCTAGGGAATTTTGCACTGGACCCACTTTCTGGAAGAGCCTACAGGAAGCCAGCTTTGCTAAGAAATCAGATTTCCAATAGGTTCCTGGTGAATTATGTGAAGTGTTACATGACAACTAAGAGTTGAATGTCTGGTATGCGCAAGAGCAACACACTCGAACAATATGTGGTGGCCAGTTTCTTCTTCCAGATTACATTTCCTACAGTGTTTTCTCCTGATACCCATCCTGTGGAGGTGTGGTGTTCCTTGTGGTATGTTTTAATGCTGATTACAAAAACGAAAAGGAAATTTTTCCATCATGCATAAATTTTTTAGAAATTGCCATATTAAAGGTAAACTCCATGGAAAAAAATTGACCTTTTTTTTTTTTTTGTATCATAATGTTAATTCAGGTTAATAGAGTATATATCATTCAAAATTTTTCGATTTTTTTCCTAATACTTTATTAAGAAAAATGCCTCGGAAAATTGGTGTGGTATCTTCCATCCCTCAAGGCTAGTTCCCATAGCTCCAGTTTTAAGCGTGATCCTGCAATAATTGCATCTGACCGAGTCGAGCCTATGGAAACTGATTTTCTTATTCTCCGATTTTTAGCTCCGATTCGAATGCCCGACTGAAGTCGCGACTACAAATCGTCAGTCACAGTAGTCCGATCCTGCGATTTCGATCACGTGGATCATTGTATTGGATCGATGTATTTGGAACTGTGAAGGGAACCCATCTGTGAATGCTTACATGACGATAAAAATGTGCTTCCGTGCTAAAAATGTGATTTTCGTAACTGACATAAATATTAATAATTATAATCAGTGAACGTTGAGGAAAAATTTAAGTCATATAATTTATATAAAAGAATTCTTTATACATCAAAAAAATTATCGAAATGAACAATTTTTTTTTTTTTTTTTTTTTACCCATAACGATCACCACGTTATTTAGAATTACAAATTTAAAATTCAATTAACCAAAAGGAGACATTGAGAGAGTATTTGTTATATACAGGGTGTTTCATAATTGGTGTCCTGTCTTTAGGTCCAAATAACGACGCAAGGGGAACAGATCGGGGGGAAATGAATATGGATTATTTGATTTTAATGTCCCCTAATTCAGAATAAAAACATTTTGCATCCCTGGGGGTGAAGGAGTAAATTTTGAAAATTTTCATTTTGTAGGGGTAGGGGGTTAGACCCTATGTGTTATTTAGAAAGTTGAGCATCATGTAAAATGTGGGTTTAGCAAAAAACCCAGTGAAAAAATCTCATCCCCTGCCCTTTATCGAGTGGGTCAAGTGAAAGGTATGGCCAGCTAATGTAGACAAAAACAGAAAAACTCATTAGAAACTTTTTAGAACTTTATTACTTATTAGAAAACAGTACATTTGAAAATGTATTAGAAAATAGTATTATTAGCTTTTCAGGGTAACGACTCATTCATTCTCATTAATTTTCCAAATGTAGGCCCTACCGTTTTCTAATAAGTATGGTTTTTGTCCACATAAATTATTATATCAAAGTTAAAAGCATTTACTTTTTAATGAGGCTATTGTTATGATGTCATTTGTGAAACTTGCATATCCAAGGAAATAAAAATTGTGATTTTTTTTTTTTTTTTTCTTTTTGGTGAATATTTTATTCTATTTTTTTTTATATTTATACATTCTCAATCATAATTTAAGATAAACCAAAAAATGGTTGTTATTAACACACACAAAACAATACTTATAATTTGTAATAAAAAGATAATACTTAATAATATCAGGGTTCGCTTTTACTCGCAATTTACGCATCAAATGGGGATTTTTGCTAAAAATTGACTCATGAATCTTTGATCAGCGAGTCAAAATTAACTCGTTAAATTTTGAATATCATTGGCCCATATCCTTCTCACACATTTTAACCTCACTTCATTTTGTCATAAGCTGTCTTGTTTAAATTTCTAATTAACTATAGCAGCAACTATAGAGATTATGGATGCAAGTAAAAATGTAGAATTTAAAAAGCATTTAAAATTTGACTCAGTTTTCAGGCTTGGGAGTCAAATTGATTCGTAGAGTTTTTTCCTAGCGCAAACCCTGATATATTTTTATGCTTATTAAAATTTTCACAGCATGGATGGCCCTAATGTGAACTGGGCATTTTTAAGAGAGCTGGAAAATGATCTGTGAGATATTCATGGGGTGAACTGCCACTCTCTGATCGATATCAGTGGTAACTCTGGATTTCATCCTTTACAATGAACTCATAGTTTTCAGAGAAATCACTAATCACTATGCACTCATCCAGAGAAAGATTTTCTTTTGTTATTTTTAGAAACTGGGATTGACTCTGAGCAATAAAATGGTGACTCTTTAACTGCAGTAATTTTGAAGCGAAATTTTCTTTAAACTCTGAGATTGTTTCTACAACAGTGACCAAATTGCAGCGATCTGTTGTCACTCATTGTTTATAAGCAATTGTCTTTTCGCTGTCTTCATCAGAATCATCCAAATCAGGGTTCAGTTCATGTAATTTTAAATCTTCAATATTAGGACAATTTGGACACTCATCTAACATGCATTTCTCATTGTTTACATCACACACTACTTTTTGCAGTAGAGACTTCCAGTCATTAATCTTTGCTTTAGATGCCATTAACTTCATGTTCTGATGACTTAAACACACACATACAGAATGAGTACCGCTTGCTCCAGCCAGAATGCACCACGTAGGTCTAAGCTCACAGAATTTAGAAAAACCTAATTTAAATGATGGATGTTCTTCTTTAAATTTCTGATACAGCTCTTTTAAATTAGATAGACAAAGTCTTTTCTATTTCAATTCCTTGCTTCATCCTCCAAACAAACCGACTTAGTATCTTTCATTCCTGGGCACATTCTGCTTACTTCATCACTTGTAAAATTTTACAACCAAGTCCTTAGTTTCTTTTTTTACCGTCCTTCCTGGTTTCACCAAATTCACTTCCATGCTTTTCCATAAGTGCTCGCGTTTTCTTCACCAGGTACTCACACTTAATTCCTCTGCTGTTTTTGTTATTGACCAGTTCTTGGGAGCTACACTGATGACTTTCATTTTTTCACTATTGGACGTGCAAATTTTTATTCTGTCTTTTAGGCTCTGTATTAAATGCTCTATGTCTTTGGCTACAACATCAATTCTCCTTTTTTCTTCGTCTTTATCTTCTTCCAAGTCACACTCATTATTGAAGGAGTCACTCAGTTTCTGTTTAATTGCGCAAGAAAACTTTTTTACTGTGTGCTTAACTTCCAGATGTCTTTTTTGATAACTTAATTTCCTGATTTTGATAGGTGACACTTCTAATATTCCTGCTGCATCATTTAAAGAGTCTAGAACTATGTCAGGATCTGTGAAAGGTTCTTCTTTAGCACAATCATCTTCTTCCTCATTATTACTGCTATTTAGTCTTTTACGGCATGAAGAACAAACAGATTTTCCTGGTATAAGTTTTACCATGGGCCATTTTTCACACATTTCCACAGTTACTTCTCTCAAATTTTTTGTAATGACTTCTTTATGGAATGAAAATGGGTCACAACATGACTTTCCAAACAAGTGTTGGTATTTGCTAACGTACTTTTTATAATGATATGTACAAATGCTATTTATTTCTTTGAGTCCAACTCTTTTTCTCAAAAGAAAAAGTTCTGAATAAATGATATCTGACGATGACATAATGACTGACTGTCCATAAGAATCATTTTGACAACTCTCACCTACATAATGACCAATACAACACTCCATGATTACCTTCACTATATCTTTTAAAACTATTAAATCTAGCAAGCATTTATAAAGCATATGTTCGTTCTTTGTTGGTTCACAAGAGACTGATTAGCTGACTCTAACCCCTGGTGTAGTTTGTCACAACTTGCAAGAACCTGCTTAATGCATGTCTATGCTTGTCAGAGCATGCTAATTCTGCCTTGCTCTCTCTCTCTTTGAAGATAAGCTGGTTCCACCTCTTCTCTTTACTTGTCACAAATTGCAATAATTGAAAAGACTAATAATTTTAATCAATATACTTAATAATAGTAAGGATACTAATTCAAATAAATTATAAATCAGTATTCTTAATAATAAACGGCATATAATTTTAGAAGGAATTTTTCAAAGAAAAGTTACACTACCCCTGAGTGGATGCCCCCTTACCGTGGGTCAGGGGTTTGGGTGCTTCAGGGATTCTGTGAGCTATACTGGTTGTAGTACTGCTACTTTAGGGTCACCCTTACCAGAAAGGTCATGGTTGAGAAGTGAGACGAAGAGTAACCAAACAAACATATATCTCATGATGTCGCCGACTAAGAGAATTCATACTGCATCGGGTGTAGCGCAAGTTAAAGTCACCTGCGTTCGGGAGTTAGGCAGAGGCTCTCGTTTGAAAAATAGTCGACAATCTCCCGGCTGTTATCTCAGAGCAATGCCTCCGAGAAGCCCCACCAGTGCACTCGCTACGCGCTTGGGAAAACGGTTGGGGGCAGCGCATGCCTTTACCCAGGAGGAGAAACTGGTAAAGCGACAACGGGATCGGGTGCTGTCAATCGGCTCTTGGAATGTATTCCCCATGACAGGAAAGGAATCAGAGTTAGTAGAGGAAGCCAAACTGTATCGACTGGATATCATAGGTATTACCTCTACGAAACGTCCGGGTTCTGGAACTGTGGACTTAGGAGGGTGGAAGGTTTTCTACTCTGGTGTCGACCCTAACATGACTGCCCAGGCGGGAGTGGGGATACTCACAAGTCCCCGGCTGGCAGATTATGTTGCAGATTGGACCCCCTTAGGTGGAAGACTGTCTCACAAGTCCTGAGGCTTCAGATAGGGAAACGGTCTCTCTCTATTCGTTGCATATGCTCCGAATGCAGTCACAGAGTACCCACTTTTTCTAGATGAAGTTGATGCTGTTCTTAGCAGGAGAGGGAGTGCAGATTCTCTCATCCTGGCGGGCGACTTCAATGCACACAAAGGCGTGATTGGGAGGAATGGTGACCCCGATTTAAATGCGAATGGGAGGTGCTTGTTGGATTTCTGCTGCAACAATGGACTTTCCATCACAAACAACTTCTTCCAGCACAGGGATGTCCATAAGTATACCTGGTATAGCGTTGCAATGGACCAGAAGTCACTGATTGATTTTGTAATCGTTTCAGCCGACTAATTCCGATCAGTGTTGGATACTCGTGTGAGAAGAGGGGCAGAACTATCAACTGATCACCATCTTGTTGTCTGCACTTTGCGGTTCTCTGAACCCATGCCAACCATGCGAAATACTAGGTTCAAACAAACTTAACGCATCAAATGGGAGGCATTGGAGGATAGAGTTGTGAGGAAGACCTTTGCAGATAACTTATCTTCAAGTTTCAAAGAACTACCCAGTGATCATGGTACTGTTGAAGAGGAGTGGCAGTTGTTTAAAACTGCTTGATTACTTCGGCTGCGCTGTGCTGTGGTCGTAAGCAGCTGAGTGTGGCACAGGGCAGTGAGAAAAGGACTGCATGGTGGAACTGTGAAGTCCAAGAAGCTGTCAAGGCAAAGAAGGAAGCCTATTTGCTATGGCTTTCAAACAAGTCAACTTCGAGTCGAGCGCGGTACATAGAGGCGCGAAAAGCAGCAGCAAAGACAGTATCAATAGCTACAGCCAAGGCCTGGGAGAAGTTCGGGGAGAAATTGGAGGCAGACTACGGTTTGGCAAGCAAGGTATTCTGGCAGACCATGCGCCGCCTCCGTGGAAAGAAGTCTCTTTCATCACAAACTATTAAGAGTTCAGATGGGAGGCTTCTGAAAACGGAGGAGAGCGTGTTGCATAGGTGGAAGGAATACTTTGCATCTCTTCTTAATCCGGTGACAGCAACAACTGAGGCACATGTGGTGCATCTTGGAGCGGAGAATAGTCACGGTATTATCACTGTAGCAGAAGTCAGATGGGCAATTAAGTCCCTGAAGACTGGCAAAGCTGCAGGTGATGATGAAATCCGGTCCAAGATGTTAAAGGCCTTAAATCAGGATGGTATTCTGTGGCTGACTCGAGTGTGTCAGGTTGCTTGGATATCTGGACAGGCCTCTAAGCAATGGCAGACAGGAATTGTGATCCCTATCTTCAAAAAGGGAGATCAGAGAGATTGCAACAACTATCGAGGCATCTCTTTGCTCAGCATTCCTGGGAAAGTGTACGCTAAGTGTCTGGAGAAGAGAAGTCGGGAAATAGTCGACTCCAAACTGTCGGGGGAGCAGTGTGGTTTCCGACCTGGCCGAAGCACGACGGATCACATCTTTCCTCTATGGCAAATCTTTGAGAAATCCTGTGAGTATGCAAAAGAGGTCTACGCTTGCTTTGTAGACCTCGAAAAAGCATATGACAGAGTTCCTCGGGAGAAGCTCTGGCAAGTGATGCAAGAGTATGGAGTGGATGGGCAATTACTGGTTGCTATCATGTCTCTGTATGAAATCTCTGAGATGCGTGTCCGGATAAATGGCATTAAGTCAAGACCGTTCACCGTAGGTGTTGGACTCAGCCAAGGGTGCGTACTCTCGCCCCTCTTGTTCATTATCTTTATGGACTGGATAGACAGGGGCAGCCGAGGCGATGAGCGTGTTTGTGTGGGTGATTACCTGGTGGAGAGGTCGCTCTTTGCTGACGACCTTGTCCTCCTTGGGTCTTCTCGCACGAACTTCAGCATGCACTAGACCGGTTTGCAGCCATATGTGAAGAAGCTGGGATGAAGATCAGTGTGGCTAAAACTGAGGTTCTGGTTTTTTCAAGACAGCCTGCTCAGTGCGCTCTCCATGTTAGGGGAGCCTCATTGAGACAGGTGGAGAAATTCAAGTATCTCGAGATTGCATTCACGAGTGATGGACGGCAGGAGAAAGAATTGGATGCTCGGATCGGTGCAGCAAACTGTGTCAGACGAGAACTGTGGCGATCTGTGGTAACGAAACGCGAGCTGGGTAACAAAGCCAAGCTCTCCGTCTTCAAATCTATTTTTGTCCCCATTCTCACCTATGGTCATGAGGCTTGGGTTATGACCGAAAGAGTGCGATTGCGGGTACAAGCTGCCGAAATGAGATTTCTGAGATGTGTGGCAGGTGTTACCCTACTAGATAGGGTGCACAGCAGCACAATAAGGGAGTCTTTAGGTGTTGAGCCGCTACTTCTCCGCATTGAGAGATCTCAGTTGTGCTGGTATGGCCACGTGATACGGATGCCGCAAACTGGTCTTCCTAGGCAGTTGTTATTTTGCAAGCCGGTGGGAAAGAGACCAAGGGGTCTGCCTAGAACCAGGTGGCTAGACTACATGGAGAATGTGGGTTCAAGTCGCTTGGGTATTACCAGGGAGGACATGCACCTGATGGCGGAAGATCGCGATCGCTGGAAATCCTCCATAGGGCTGCTGCCCCCGCAACCCTAACGGATAAGTGGGTTTGAAAAGTAAGTAAGTAAAGTTACACTATGACAAAATAAAAAAAATGTGTATACAGCCTAACTTTAACAAAAAATAGTAATAATTCATCTATTAATAATTGGAAAATTTTCTTTGGAGGATTTTTTCACGCCATTTCCTCCGATATTGATGAATAAATAGTGAAAAATAGTAAAGAAAATTCCACGGCCTGGACTCGAACCAGGGACCTTCGGGTTACCGTCCCTATGCTCTAACCACTAAGCCACCGTGGACATGGAAGCTGACGCTATCAAACATGTCCTATGTGCATAGGTTAAAGCGCGGTTCCTTGTTCGCAAACCAGGACTATTTTTACTATTAAATGGCGAATAATAGTAAAGACCTTCTCCTTGTTCTGATATTTAACCTAAGCACATAGGACATGTTTGATAGCATCAGCTTTCATGTCCACAGTGGCTTAGTGGTTAGAGCATCGGGACGGTAACCCAAAGTTCCCTGGTTCGAGTCCAGGCCGTAGAATTTTCTTTACTATTTTTCGCTATTAATTCATCTATTTTTAATTCTTTTTATCATAACAAAATTAATAGACCATAAAATAATGGAAAAAGGCCATTTCAAGCATATTATCACATGTTTTCACTTTGAAACTTTTGTAGATATTTGACAGCTTGTAACATGAACATAAGTGTGAACCCCAAAATGAAAATCACAGGCTTTACAAAGCATCAGGCTTTGTCTGGGTACTTTGTTTTCCCCGATGAAACGTTTCACGTTACCGACAGCTATCCGTGACCCCTCTAAAGCCAGATAGGAATAGACAACGTGAATGGGATCCGTTACAGTGATTTTCTACTAGTTTTGAGCTGTAATGAGAAACCGTAACAAAAAAAAAAAATTGGAGAAAAAAAAAATTTTCTGAGTACGAGCCAACACTGAAACTCTACCAGATAATTACAAAAGTTGCCGACATTTTACCCTGAAAGACGGGAACACAGGAAGAGGGGAGGGAGGAAGAAACACCGACACGGGAGACAGAAGGGCCAAGACAACACAAGTTCATCGGAAAGGAAACCCAACCCCAAACCCATGGACAAAAGTCTAAAAAAAAACAAAGATTAAATTAAATTCAAATAACCCCACATCGAGATGGTTACTCTCCAATCGCCCCTACCGGCTCAACGGCCTTCATTAGGAAGCCACCCTAGAGGAGGTAAACATCCCGAGAAAGAAATTTAAACAAGTGGAGAGCAAAAAAAAATCTCCGAGCTTTCGTAATGGAGCAGACGAATTCCTGAAACTACGTAAGTCCACCGTTCGCACTGCTCACCGGCCTTAAGCTACGAATGGGCCTTCCCTAAGTTTCAGAAAAGTCACGATGACACCACACACAGGAACCAAAGGACCCCATCGGAATCACGTACAGAAACCGATAAAAAAAATCGACTCCAAGATAGAAAGACGAAGGCTCCACAAAAAAAAACACCCCACAAGAAGAATAAAAAAAAAACTCTTACCCAATTCAAGGTCAACAGGAACAGGTAAAAAGATAAGCTACAAAGGTTATACAAAAGGGCAGGAACAACAAGGACGCAGCAAAACAATTACGGGGCCCAAAAACGACTTAAGAAACCTGAAACGAAGAAGAAAATACATGACACAACCTTACCTAAGAAAATTTCCGTAGAGAAAATATTCATAAAATCATTTATGCGAAAAGAACAGCTCGAAACAAATTCGATAACTAGTCAAACAATACTTTACCGAATAAATAGCTTATAATAAAAAAATTTTCCTTCAACATACACGTATGGAATTAGGACTTCGTTGAACGAAAGCGCTATGTAAAAAAAAAACTACATTCAACAATGCGTTTGAAAAAAAACTTCTGCAACAAACAGATTTGGAAAAAAACTTCACTGTAGCGTGCCAATTCAGTGACACGCACAGCTACGGAAACCCCAACCCCTTTACTAGTATTCTAAACCCCAAAACTACATACCGCGCTTACAACCAAGGTGGAGGATTACTTTAATTATTGCTAAGAAGGATCAAAAAATTAGCTTATTTAGGTTCTTAATTCTTTTTTTTAAATCTTCATTAATCTAAAATGAAGTCTGTGACTAAATCAAAAAAGAAGAGAATTAATTCCAAGCGAATTTGTTGCTTTTATTTTTTTTCTTTTTTTTTTTTTTTGAGTCAGAAAAAAATATATTTAAACAATGGATACATAATTAATTAGAAAGACACTGTTGAGTTACATAAGACGAGTTTCCTTTTTTTTGTTGAGGATAAAATTGCAAAGATCCTGACGATGGCCGAATTAGTATCGCAAGAGGAGTGGAACAATGGATAAAGTCCAGTACGAAGTATTTCACTAAGTTGGATGGTCGAGTAAATAGTCCAAAAAAAAAATCGAACAAACGCTTGGAACTAAAAAAAAAATTAAAATAAAATAAACAAGAACGGAAAATTGGTTAAAATTCCGTAAATTACAGGATACTTACCTCGTCACGCACAAATAAGACTAAAGATAACAGGGACACTGAAACATTACTACACTAAACAAAAAGGAACGTAGGGAAGGGAAACAACGCCAAAGGACACACAGGTAACTTTTCAGCAGCGACGAGGAAGAAATCCGTTAAAATCCTAGAAGTAAGGGTTAAAGAAAAAGTCAGAATAAAAATACAACAGGAAGTTTCTCAGTTTCAACAAAAAAATCAAAGGAAAATAAAAAAAAGGCACATAAGATTAAAAAGAAAATACATCAAACTTAAAAATTGCCGAGACGAGAGGAAGTCCAAAAAGCACAAAAAGCATCGAAAATCAAAAGTTATTTTTTGTTTAAAAAAAAATAAATGTTTAAGTCCAAAGGCCAGTCCAATTATTTCTTAAAGTACTTTATACGAAAAAATGTTTGACTCACGTTGATAGTCACAGGGGAACCAGAGGGTAAAAAAAAAATGGCGAAGGACTTCACAGACGGTTGTTCCATTAAGCATCCAAATTGCGTTGGTCCAATTTTGAATTTCATAAACCAAAAGGAAAAAAAAATCTTACTTTTTCGCAAATTCTTCATCGAAAGCGAAACAAGTTTCTCTGGCGGACTGGAATCATCAAGGCAAATATCTTGTCGTATCTTCGAATGAGTTACATGACGTTGGCGAACACCATGGTTGATTAGCGGCCAACAGCTCTAACAAATAAAATGGACATCGCTTGGCTTTTGATTCCTTAACGAGTCAGCGAGACGGAAAATTCGAACGTGAAATAATCATGGCATCATGGAGGTCGCAATAGACCTTAATAAAACTTGAAGAACAAAGTCCTATCCCGACTACGACTCACGCATTATATATCGAGAATATGGCCGATACATGTTTCGGACCAATTCCTATTACAACCTAAGAAGGAGAAGACTAATAAATGCGGACGAGCTTGTCCGCTGTTGTTGTCTCCATCGAACCAAACTAGAAACTTGCCAAAGCCACGAAAAAAAAAACTAAAAAAAAAAACCCAAAAAGTTAACAATTTTTTTTAACGCACGCGTATGAAACGCTCGAGATGGCACGACATTACGAACGCCACGCGGTAAATTAAAAACAATGTTCAAACAAAAAAATTTTTTTAAATGCCTGACTCCACGAGCAAAGAAAAATTTGAGGAAAATTATTGTTAACCAAGAATGAGTTAATTTAAACTACCCATTCTTGGTAATTGTTAGTATCTAGAAAATCTTAGCAAACAAATGGTACTTTATTTTCAGAAAAATTCATTTACGTATTGTTTCAACCACATTTCGAGTGAACAAAATAAGACCAAAAAAAAAATATCTTAGGACCACTGTTCTGTATATAAAGGCTTGCATGCCTCTTGCTGTATATATCCTTGACAAAGCCGGGAATAAATGGCGAAACTAGTTGGAACTCCTGATGTCCCTCTGTTATACTGTAAGGCCACCACCTGTTTAATTTAAAAATATCTTTTTCGGAATTATATCTGAATAAGCCCATCATAATTGTTTCTCACCTGGTACCCAAATTCAATCTTGCAACCTTTTATCTAGGCCATTAAAAAAAAAAAACACCTATCGGCTTTTGGTGTGTTCAGGGATATTTCCTTATCAAACGGAAGTAAATTTCCAAATTATCTAGCTTCGGGAAAAAGAAAAAAACGTATATAAGACTTCAAGGGGAATTTATTTTCACACCCTCAATATAAGTCTTAACTATTTGGGTAACTGCCTCCAAGCAAATATTCCCGCTTAAATTGCGTCTGGCCAGACTTAAATATTTTAGTGTTTTTTTTTAAACTCCCTTCTATAGGAAGTCCAGGCAGTACCGATTCTTTACTAAACGCTTCAGAGAGCGTCGAGTGAACCCTTTCATTCGTGTTACACAGGAGGGGGCCACATTAACCTCCCAAAAAGATACGAAGCCAAATTGGAACCTTCCAATTAATTAGGAAAGAAAAAAGATACAGAAAAGCACAGACCGTCGATTTATTTGTCAAAGATAAAAACCACACCTCGAATAAGAACATGGGTTGGAGTTGAAAGAGATTACGGTCGCATAAATAGACATACCAGAGGGCCGATTTACTAGATTGGTTAACAAAACTTTGCGATCGGCCCAAAAGAGCCAAAAATAAGCAAAAAAAAAACGGTCTTCGTTTTTCAAGCCACGAAAAGGCACGTTACATCTATATATATGTATATATATATATATACAGACCTTTAAAATTGGCAAAATTGCATATTACGAGGGCTAAATTATTTAAGTTCACTAAAATTCTAGTTATTAAAGTCTTAACTTACATTTATATACATTTTCTGAAAGGCCAGGACATCAATGTATTTTTGAAATGGACCGTTTATTTTGAAAGTGGTGTAAGTCCATTTTTTAAAAAAATGAGCTATCACGTAATTCGTGCTTAATGTATATTTTTTATGTATAACCAGTCCATGTTTAATGTCTTAAAAAATTCCCATGTTTTGTACAACTTAAAATCGGTCGGTAAATGAAATTACATAATCATCGATTATGAAAGTGGTGTAAGTCCCATTGACAGAGTCTGTTATTATTCATTTGTTTTATCTTACGTGCCATGTTACGTGTCAAGAGTTGCTAACTTAGGTTATAGAGTTGTTAATTTATTCCATTTGTTTCTTAAAATGGATAACTTCATATTAACATCAGATAGTGATATAGATAAGAACAATTGGTAAATCAATATTATATTATTATAACAATTGAAAATATTTATTTTATTTCATTATAAATAAATTCACACAGACATAAAGCCCATGAATATAAACAGAAGAATAATCTTAGGTTCAGAGGATGAAAATAATTCTGCTATGAACAACAAATCAGCGAATCGTAAAAAGAGAAGAAGAATAATAGAAGTAGAATGTTCATCAGATGAAGATATTGTTATTGAGAATTTAGATTCTGTAGAACAAAACAAAGAAAAATATTTGCAACACATAAACAAAATTAAGCGAAATAGTGGACAAAGGTACTATACAAAAAGAGGAAAACGCATTCCAGCAAAACAATTTGAATCCAAAAATTGTAATTGCTCGAAGAAATGTATAGAACGTATTAATGTAGAACAAAATTGGATTAAAGTGAAGTATATTTTAAGTTATATTTGATTTTTCAAAATTGAAATTAAAGGATTTTTACAGTTGTCTAATTTTGAAAGTGGTGTAAGTCCATTTACAGCCTATAAATATATATTATTATTATTATTAATAATAATAATAATAATAATAATAATAATAATAATATTTATTTTGCGCTCACTCAGAGCAAAGTCACTGATTAAAAAGCAGATCTTATTGATTATTTATTAGCCAGGTCCGTTACAAGTCACTAGCATGTCTTAGGTGATCGTAACAATTTCTGTTCCGACAGTCAATAATCATATAGCGTTGATCTAAAGGTAGGCTGTTCCATAAGCCAAAGGTGTTATAAGGGAAGTATTTCTCTTTCCAACTAGAGATAATCTTAGGCGGTGATAATAAGAACCGTGTAGAACTTCTAAAAGTAGGAGTAACGTTTAGCCATGAATAAACAAAGTGGGCCGGGTGCCGCTTACAAAAGAACGCTTTAGTAAGTTCTTTAAGTTTAATAAAGGTCATGAGGGACGTGAAGTTCATGATTTGCACCTCGTTACAGGCTTGTGTGATAGATTGTCTGGCTGTCAAATTAAGGGCCGATCGTATAATATTATTGAAGGCTATTTTCAGTTGTTCTTGAAGATGTTTGTTAGGTGGGTACCATACCAAAATAGCGTAAGTGAATTTTGGGAATACAACAGTTTTTAGAATAGTAATGATTTCCTTTCTGGATAACGTCTTTCGGAGTCTATTAATTAGGAATTTTAATCTATTCCCTGTGCACACGATCTTTTGAACTTGCTGGACGTATTTCAGTTTCGCATCGAAGGTGATGCCCAATATTTTAATGGTAGCACTATGTGCCTCACAGTGTTTATCTAATTTAAGTATGGTCGTCTTGTCTGGGTTGATCCACATACCTCTGGTGATAAACCATTGTTGAAGTCTTTTGATATCCGCGTTGATATCTTGATCGATTTCGGATATTTTTGATCGAGGGTAAGATTTAGTTAAAATAATGTCATCGACAAAGGCTCGGAGTCTAAAGTTCAAATTCAGGTGGAAGATTGGTGCGATCAAGGTCGCAAAGAGGGTATTACTAATGGACGAACCTTGCGGTATACCTCTCTTGGCAGGACCGTATATGGTTTTATTGATGGTCTCAATACAGTTCGAGCGTTGATTGAAAAGATCCTTGAGAAGTTCGATGGTGCGGCCTGCAACTCCCAAGGCTTCCAATTCGATGAACAATTGAGGATGTGAAACCGTGTTAAAAGCCTTGGAAATGTCCACACAGGCCATGACATATATCTGCTTATCCTCTAGAGTGTTAACTGCTTCTAGGTTAATAGTCAAAAGTAGGTCCTGTACAGAGGTATGCGGTCTGCCTCCATACTGATCGTCCGGTAGGTTATCCCAAAGATGGTTGATCATAGGTTGAAATAATATCTTTTCGCCTGAAACAAATTGATATAATCAAACTAAATATCGATAAAACAGTAGAAACATTGCCAGACTTCATATAATTTGCCTAAATTTTTTAATTAACAAATATATTCAAATTTAGATTAAAAATTTTTTTATATAACTCCTAACAATACTAACCCACTAACCCTGTATTTTCTTTTAATTTGCTTTCATTGCAATATTTGAATTTTGTCTGTACACTTTTTGGACCTAGTTCTTTATTATTAATTTTAATTTTTTAATCACAGTTTGTAATTTTATTCTCTATCCAGGGACCTAACTTGTCGGCTATCTGGCCATACTGGCCCTGGATAGACAATTGTTTCTGTAATAAATAAATAAATAAATAAAATAAATAAATAAATAAAAAAAAATATGCTAACCTTTAACCCGGCGTCACTCGCGCGAGCGGTGTTTACACCGCACTTTTTGATTTTTTTGATATAGCTCATCATACAGAGGCGCTAGCTTGTGATAACTTCCATGTATTTCAAGTACAACTTATTGGCAACATATAGCGCCGGTATTGATATCATTCATTTTATCGAAAGTGAAGATTAAAGCTATGTTTTCTACGCTTGGTCTCATTTTGCGGTGCAAACACCGCTGCGCGAGCAGTCATGAAAGTAAATCTTTGACATAAACATGATTTCTTAAAAATCACTTTGAAAACACTTATTTTCTTCTAATTTCTATATGTAGTCATAAATTGCACTATCTTGAGTTATCAAATAAAATTGCACTGAGTTCTTTTTTTATCAAATAAAATCACTTTTAAAACGTGCGGTGTAAACACCGCAGCGCGGGTAGTGCTGTTATAAACTTTGGCGCGAGTGACGCATTCTCCGCGATCATGAATAAGTGATGATTATTTATGATGATGAATGAAAAATTTTGGCATATAGGAATTTATAAAGGTATAATAAATAATATTTTATGTTATGTTATCTCACTAAGTTCTTTTTTTATCAAATAAAATCACTGTTAAAAAGTGCGGTGTAAACACCGCAGCGCGGGTAGTGCTGTTATAAAATTTGGCGCGAGTGACGCCGGGTTAATTTTCTCGAAACGAGAGAAAATGGACTTACACCACTTTCAAAATAAACGGTCCAAATGTTCAAATAAGCTCATTTTTGCTTCCTGCAGCAAAGAAAAATGGGTCTAAATCCAAAATGGCAGTAGATAAAAGAAAAACAAAAATTGTTTTGAGCAGGCCACTAGCAAGATAACCTCTGGTAAAAATACGAAAAATTAACTAAATGGTCGAGCAACCACTTAATATAAAATTGGATGATTTCATATGGAATGACCCTTGATAGAGCTCTTATGTGGAACTCAGAAAATTAGGAATAACTATAGAAATGCTGAATTAGAAATGTTCATGTGTATTAAAAATTTTTTAATGTATGGGTATAGTAATAAAATCATTTTTTTTTTTTATTTGCCTACTAGTGGAAGTCAACAGGGCGAGAGTTGTTTGATCTGGTCTGTCGCACCATAGGATTGCGAGAGACTTGGTATTTTGGACTGCAGTATGTCGACTCAAAAGGGTTTCTTACATGGTTGAAGTTTGATAAAAAGGTATGCTTATTTTTAATAAGACATTTTCCTGTTTCACAAAACCAAACAATTAGCATTTTTTTAACATTTTATATACAAATACACTGAAAGTAATTTTTTTTAATCCAAAAATATCAGGTCCAGGGGAAAGTTTTTTCGTTTTTGCAAATATTACAATTGGCGCTCAGATTAATGCATAGATGAATTTTTTAGGGATTTTACTCCATCATTATCAACAACCTTCTCCCAACGAGATACTAAATCATAAATTCCTTTTTTATAAAAGTCACGAGTTTTACAGTTGAAAAACACACCCAGTTCATGTTTTAACTCATCTTCTGTCTTGAAGCACTTGTTTCTCAAATGGTTATCGAGAGATCGGAAAAGGTGATAATCTGGTTGAGAGATATCTGGAGAGTACGGTGGATGAGGTAACCTTTCCCAGGCAAGTTTGTTTATCGCTTGACGGGTCAGCTTTGCCGTATGCGGACGTGCGTTGTCATGAAGAAAAACAACACCCATATGGTTTGCAAGAGCTGGCTGTTTTTGCTATGATTTTTTCATGTGTACGTTGAAGCTGACCAGCATACACGTCTGCTGTGATAGTTTGTCCTGGATTTTGTAGCTCATAATGGACTACACCAGCTGTTGTCCACTAAACACTCAAGAGAATCTTCAAGATGCTCATCACCAGTTCTAAATTTTTTAAACCAATTCTGTGCCTTCAGGTAGGTGACAGAATCATCACCGAATGTTGTACAAATGTTACGAGCAGCCTCCGCTGCTTTATGGCCAAGTTTAAATTCATACAACAGGCAAGCTCGAATTATTGATGATGTAGGTGCCATTTCAGATGTTTTTTTCAAAATAAAATTGAATGTTTTCACTTAGACAAGTATGCAAAAGAATGTCAATCATTTCTCTTTAATGGATAAAAAATTTGCATTATTCAAATTATCCTATGAGGATTGTAACCATTCAAAAAGTAAGGGTGAAGAAATGAAAAAAACTTTCCCCTGGACCTGATAGTTAGTAGCATATTAAAATATTGCAGTACCGTAATTTTCGGTATATAATAACACAGGGAAAAAAATAAAAGTTAAAAAAAATCACTACTACGTATTATAAAATTAAATATTATTTAATACTCTGGTAATAAATGCAATGAAAATAGGATTTAAAAAATTTTTTTGGGGGGGTCGGGGGGGGGGGGTGCATGTGTATTATATACCAAAAATTACATTATGAAGTTTGTAGTAGGGATTGGTTTAGATTTTAAAAATTATTTACATTTTCAAAGATCACTGGAATGAATGTTTTTCTTGGATGAATCGGTGAGATATCTTTAACATTAAATACCTAGATCAGTGTTCTCCTCAGAAATATTTATCAAATGGGTAAAAGGAAGATATAGCCAGACAGACAAAAACTGAAAACAAACAAAACATTGTGTAGTTAGACATTTTTTGTTCATTAAAGCCAAGCAGGGTACCCATTCAAAAAAACATCTGGGAAGAACTTTACATATGTAATATGAAGGACTTTAAAATAATTACATTATGCTTCGATTAATTAATATAATTTAGAAAATTAATTGTAGAATAAATATTATTTGAAAGAAGATAATAAGACAATGCATAAAGGGTCTGGTATCAAAATGTACAATCTCCACTTTTTATGAAAAATCAATTGAAATATGTCCCTTGTGTAAAATCTTAAGCCTAATGTAACAGTTACAGTAGTTAACTTTTAAAACTTGTTAATTTTTACATTAAAATTTAGTATATTTCAAAATTTACAATCTCCAGTGACATGTGACTAGTCAAGTGTACAATCTCCAAACAAGTGCAGTGAGTAGTGCATAAGTTAGAAAAATGGAAAACGAAATTTAAAAAATCTTGAGGTAATAAAAAAGCCTGAAGAGAAGTTTTGAACTTTTTCAAAATATGCAACAGTTCTAAAGCTTAGAGAAGAAATTCAGATATTGTGGAAGCATGCTATCGCAAAACTTTTTAAACCAACCAGCGAATGGCATTTTCCGTTCCTACAGTCAAATAGAATGATAACTACTAAAAAGTCCGGATAATTTTATGTTTCTTTTAAAGGATGCTGGATTTGGGCATCACCACCTCTACTCAAACCCTGAGCGTGAAAATTTCATACATTGTTACATCATCATACCTAGTCATAATTTAGGGCTTATTATTGGTAGAAATGTGATTAAAGATGACTACCTATGACGTTTTAACAATGTATGACATTTTCCGTGCTCAGGCTTTCTCTTTAGGTGGTGTTGGTTTGGGGCCTGCCATTTTATTCCTGGATGGGAGATGCACTTAACGTAATTTTTGGCAGTAACGCCGCGGCGGCTGATAGTCCGCAGCAGCAAAAATTTAATAAAAATGTAAAATCTCAGACAGCTACACCGTGGCAGCCGATTGCCTCCCCCCCCCCCACCACACATGGAATCAGTAATCTAAAAACAGTTTTCTTATATGCTTCAATAAAAGTAATATGCATTTCAGTGGGAAAAATTTTTAATTTCGTACATATAATGTATTTCTGAATACATTTCCTCCAGTGCCGAATACATTTTTCGTCGAGTCCTAACTGCCTTGCTGTTGGCTTTTCAATCTTGGTTGTTAGTTTAAAAGCTGCTGTATAGCTTTCACGTCGCTTTGGCGAATTTGAAAAATACTCTGCTCATGGTGAAGATATACTCCACCGTGCTCTTGCTTATAATAATAATAATAATAATAATAATAATAATAATAATAAAAATAATAACCCACACTTATACAAAACCTTACAGAAAGCCACAATTCTAAACACATGTCACATAGTAAGGAAATTCCTACACTCAAACATCAATACTCCCACGAGTGGATAACTTTCCCTCCCTCGCATTTGAGTCCCTTGGGCTTTGGCCCTCTTTTGGGTCCGCCTCTGGGATTGGCTTCCGGACTTGATCCGAGTTTGGTTTCTCCAAACAATGAAAATAATAATATATGATACTGGTGTTTCTAACACCTCTCAAGCTCTCTCATGACCGTTCAGCCCCGCACGTGCTCGTAAAATTTTTTGATAGCCAGCCCCGAGCATCGAGAGGACTTTGGTAGTGCCGTTTGGCGAATGGGCACCTTATTGAATAAATAAATATAAATTTTCTCTATCTACTGTACGTTTATAAAGAAATACGGTTATAACGAACAAAATTATGGACATTTAAAAATTTATTATAAGTGGGTTCGACTGTAATCGTAACAATCAAAAATTCAAATTTTCGATATTTGCATTACCTTGTAAACCAACCCAAATTACACGTTTTCATAAAACACTTGTAAACCAATTCTCTTTAGTTTTTAAATAAAATTGATTTTAAAACATCTTGTGTACAGATTTTATTCGTTTTTTTTTCACCCCGTAAAATTAACATTTTTAGGGTTACTGTTTATTGCAACTAAAAACGCGTTATGGTACGTTGTGAAGATTTTGTTTCTAATTGTTTTTTGTTTTTTTTGGTCATTATACTTATAATAAAAATTAATTATAATAAACAATTGAAAAACTGTCTAAAACTCTTAAGAGATTATTATTTAAATATGATCAATTAATGAGATGTAGACATTACATACCTGGTATAAAAATCAAAATGAAAAGGAACGTCATTTCCATTTTTATATTAAATTTATACAATTATCATAATTCTTGAAATATAATATAAATTTATTAAATTCTTATTTTTATTTGTATTTTTTAAAGGTTCAGACGCAAGATATCCCTAAAAAGCTACCAGCCCATTTTATGTTTCTAGCCAAATTTTATCCTGAGGATGTATCAGAAGAATTAGTACAAGAAATCACACAGCATTTATTTTTTCTTCAGGTTCGCCAATCTATATTAAATATGGATGTGTATTGTCCACCAGAGGCATCTGTTTTATTGGCTTCTTATGCTGTGCAAGCTAAGGTGAGATTAACAGATAATTAGAGAGCTTGTTTTCAGGGATCTGTTTAATATTATTGATTAACAGTTTCATCAAGCCATTATCAAATACAGCAAGACCTCTATATAACAGTAATTCCATAGAAGGAATTTTTTTCCCTGGAAAATAAAAAACTGAAGAGTCATTCATGGTTGGAGGCAATGGTTAATAAAATCATAGTTATGATATTAAATATCTGTCATTCATCAAATATTTGTTTTCCCAATTTCCAACAATTTCCTTTGATTTTAAATAAATAATATCAAGAATGTCTCCATTTTATTATAATAATTCATCCAAACTCTGGTAACTGATCAGATATGTGACACAAAGTTTCTGGTTCTTCTTCTCCCGAAAACAGGAATTGGCAACAGTGAAAAACATACTTGACTGCTGCTTTTCACGGTTTCTTGCACAGATGATTAAGAAAAGTCATTAAAGAAAGCATTATGATTACATATGGTTTAAGCAGCTAAGAAAATCTGTGGGAAATTTTATTTTGTTGAGATGAGAATGATATTTGATTTCTTTTACTAGGAATAATGCCATGTTGTGTCAACTTTCTTTTCACTTTAGCAAACTGCCTTATATCCATGTAGCAACTTTGCTTCATAGATATTACACTAAAGTAAACAGCTTCATGGTATTGAAGGGAATGCACAACTTGTGACAAGTGCGAGTTTCTGAATGAAACTGCTCCTTTTTTCTCCCAATGCTCTGACAGCAACCATTCTTGAAATTAATATTGTATCTTAATAACAGTAACTGACAAACACTTTAATATTTGATCATAATTATTACGAAGTTGAAAAAAATAATGGGGAAATGTTATGCTAACTTGCCTAATAGTTGAGAAATATGTCTGCCTGCACCTGGTGCTCTGTCGGCCTAGTATTTTTCCAAATTTCTTAATTCTGGCCAAAATCTAAGTGATTATCGGGTACTGTTTTGAAGGATACAATATTAATTTACTGCATGATTACTAGAGTGCTTGGAAAAATAAAGGAATGCTTGCATGCAAGTTCATCATCTTTTGTAATTAGAGTGTAAACATAAAGAAACCAATCATACCTTTCTAATATCATATAATTGAGAAAAAAAAAAACCTAATGGACCTAAAGCTCCACCCACTAACGAGGCACCTCGAGCAAGTTTTCTTCAGTTCGAACGAATACCCGTTTGGCTACTGATTGAGACGACGACTGACGATGGTAACCGAATTCAATGAATATTGAAAGTGTAGTACTGTGCTGCACTATATAAATAAAAACAATTTATTTTTGTTTGCATAAGTTTTTTTGTTCATTAATAACAAAATCACATTTGACAGTGACCGAATTCCATCATTAAAAACGTTCATACAGTAAACTCTCGTTACAATAAACCTCACAATAATGAACTTTTCGAATTAACGAACTTATTATGAATACTTTGCAAAACGTCCTGTGTTTACAATGTTAATTTATTTCAGTTTAACGATTTTAAAAGAGCGAACAATTCAAATTAATGAACTGTTTGATGATGATTTCATCATTAATTTACCGATTTAACGAGCTTTTTTAAAGTTACTTTCAGTATGAAGTTCTTAGTTTCGGTTTACAGTAGCCGCTATTTTGAAATAGCAGCAAAACTCTCATTGTGTTCCTATTGGCTGTTCTATTTTATTTATATAACCCATTCTAAAGATTAATTCATTCTGATTTTATCGAGCGCTACATCTAAAAAAATATTTTTTGAAATTTATCTGAGGATGCATAATTTTTTTTTTTTTTTCTAGAGAATGAGTATTCTAAAAGTTTATTAATAAAATAAATAGGATTTACATTGAGTCTAAATTATAATACACATGGACTTGCCTGAGCAATGGATAAATAAAAATGAAAGCAAAATAAACATTTTAAAATAGTGGTTACAGCTTTATTTTAAGGAGCATTTGCATTCTTAAATAAACTGATTTATTTCAGAACATCATGCCTCAGAAAAGTTTCATCACAATTTAAATTAACTTTTATTGCTTTTGGAGCAATTCATTGCTTCAGAAACATCAAGAGCAACAAAGCAGACGAAAATTAATCCCTATTTCAAAAAAATAATTGATTTTCATATTAGTGAACTTTCAGATTAAAGAAACCGTTTACATGATCCCCTGAAGTTCATTATAACGAGAGTTTTCTGTATAGAGCCAAAAACAAGAGTACGAATGCTACGTGATTTAAGTCATTGAACAATGAAAGTACAGTTGAGGACCTCAAATCCGGAAACCACAAATCCAGCTATCAATAATTACTTTAACTGTATAATTATGAAAACTTTTTTTTTTTAAAAGAAATTTATAATAACCGTTGACAGAAATGATTTAATTAAATATACACAACAAAATGAGTGTCCTTAGTATTCAGAGATCTATCTAGGGCCAATTTGCTACCTTTTAAGGCTACCTTCACAAAATTATTTTAAGTGAGAATGGTATCTTCACAAAATTGTTTTGATTGGAAACGATATCTTCACAAAATTTTATCTCTTGTTTATCAGCGTATTGCCTTCAAAAATGGGCGTTTATCAACATAAATAATTCAAATGTAAGATAATAACTGAAGACACACTCCAATATTTCGAAAGATAAATTGAAAAGGGAAGGAAAAATTCCACGACCCGG
>JAHWFO010022959.1:0-52517 GCA_023313115.1 Rhysida immarginata | reverse complement strand
AATTGAAAATTTTTATACATGCTACATTATTATTGAGACCTTCATCTTTCATCTTAAAAAAAGTTGTTTTGAGTGTGGAGTTTACCTTTAAGAAACTACAGCTGAAATCTTTTTTAACCATATCGGTTACAGTGACCAACCGGATATAATGACCAGATGTTTTTCGTAAGTTTGGTTTCCTACATAAATGACAAGAAAATATATCAGTTTTAGCAACACATCTATAATGATGGAACCTTGTATAGCAGAGACTTTTCAACTAAAATGGAGATCTCCTATTGGGTATGATGACTGATTTCCAGTACCAGGTAGTGACAGCAGATGTGTGGGTGTCTGTGGGAAAGATCTCCCTGGATGCATGCTTTTGAGGGTTTATTCTCAAGTCCATGTGATCCATTGCCATTCCTTTCATCAGCTAGTCAGTTTCATTGTTGCCAACTTAGCAGACATTACATTAAATTTAGTGGATTTTACACAAGAATTATGCAAAAATTCGCAAAAATCAGTTCAATACATTAATGCAATTGAATTCAGTGGATTTTAGCAAATTTTTACTTTGGTTTAGCGGGAAAATATTTTTCAGTTGGAAAACTGATTGTTTTCAGCCTGACCTTGGAGAGGTCGCGTGGCTGCTGCAGTTGTATTAATAAAGATGGCTTTTAAAAGAAAATCCATTACTGTGGTAAAACAAGCTAAAATTATATGGCAGCTAGAGACTGGTGACAACAATCGCGATGTGTGCAGAAAATTGAATACAACCTGTGACAATAAAGTTCGGTGAATGATGGCATATTGAGAGCGGATTGCTCGCTTACATGAAACAGCAGTTACTATCCTTCAAAGTAATCCCCGTCGATGGTAATGCACTTCTGGGAATGTCTGTACAAGTCCTGGAAACTCCTGGCATAGTCGTTTATAGGGATAGCCTTCAGTTGGGTCGTAACATTACGTTGGATGTCTGGCCACTTCGGGGAGGCGTCTTCTCTGGTGTTCCGGCCTCCTCGGAACCGTATAAACCACTCATAAACACACTTCAAAGTAATAGCACTTTCTTTGTAAACTGTTGTCATCATTTCATGAGTCTCTTTCGTTCGCTGATCCATTTTGGGTTTCGACCGCGCATACTATGCCTTCTCTCTTCAATGTGCTGTTTAAACACAATAAACATACTCGCAGCGCTGATTCTGTAATTTGTTTAAACATGTCTCAACCTGTCTAGGGCAGGATACGACGATGGTGCACTCTTACGACCGTTAGCAATTTGACATCATTCACCGAACTTTATTCACAGGTTGTATATCGCACTCTACCATGTCAACAATTAGGAAAGATCATGAGGAAATTAAGAATGCCTTTGAATCTGACAGTTTCAAATCAAATAATTACATAATGCTGTCGGTATGAAGTGTAAGGACCAGATAAAGAGCAATATCGGTTATAATACTGGTTTTTATGGTCTCTTGGAGGTCGTTATAAACAATATCGATTGTATCTTCTTCGGTAATTACCTCAAATCGGCTATCCTTTGTCAAAGTAAAGAGGACTGAAACTACCAAGGGAAGTATACGAAGTTGTTTGACCACACTTTTTTTTTTTTTTTTTGTGCGTAAGCATACCTTGGAAGCGGTGGCGTTGCATGGCGGGTTAGCGCTTTGCAAATGAAAAGATCAAAAAAGATGGCGGTAAGAGGGGAAGGCATAATCGTTAGCTGCGATCGCCAAAGAATTGCAGTCAGAGCCCTGTTATTAAGCACAAAACCTTAACTTTTGTGTGCAATTATTAGTCTCAAAATATTTTATAAAATGACGTAAGCATCCATGAATATTATTTTTATTTAAAATTATAAAGCACCTCGATACATACCCCCTCACCAACTCAACGTATCACTCGACGTTTCACTTGAAGCTAGCCAGCCCCATGATGGAAAATTTACGAAAATTACCGAATTAATTAATAAAAAGAAATAATAAATTAAGGAAATTGTTATTAGTTACTAAATACATTTTTTACTGGAAGGCAGTTAGCTATTTTTAATAATCTATTTTTGTTTAGAAACTTGGGAGTCCATTCAGTTGTTATCTGCTGTCTACTTCCATTAATTTCATGTGAAGTGGATTCGTGCCTATTGCTGACATGTGAGTAGTGGAAGAAAGAAGTTCCGTCAAGCACATTAATACACACGTGCTGTTGTAATAAAATTTG
Source organism: Rhysida immarginata (assembly GCA_023313115.1). Classification (NCBI taxonomy): domain Eukaryota; kingdom Metazoa; phylum Arthropoda; class Chilopoda; order Scolopendromorpha; family Scolopendridae; genus Rhysida; species Rhysida immarginata. Next base: position 50,315 of record JAHWFO010022959.1, on the reverse strand, counting down.
AGTACGGCTATGTGTGTTCAGATTTTTTCGTTTTCGCAGTTTATTTTGAAAGACACCAAATTTCACAATTTCTTATTTTGCAAGCATCAATAATAGCTTCAGATGAGTAACATATTTCTATGAGATTTCTCTATTTGGTGAGAATCTGTGAGATACATGTTCATGTAGTTCCCTTGTAAGTTACAAAAAAAGATTTGAGTGTTAATCAAGAACATTGTGCAGTACTATGTATGCCTTTATAAGAAAGGCTTGAAAATATTTAATTTTCCAATTCAAGAAAGGCTTGATTTTCCAATTACATGAAATATGGAATACTGCTCCTGTTGCATTTGAAAATAAAATAACTTTAGGAAACTTTTATATTCATTGTAAAAAAAAAAAAAAAAAAAAAAAAAAAAATTACTACAAATAATTCTCCTTTGAATGGCTATGTGAATATTTCAAGTTCTATAAATTTTTTATGAGTTAAACTTAATTGATGCGGGGGTTTTTTTGAGGTGATGAAATGATTTTTAACATTTTAGACTGAAGAAGAAAAATACTTGATGGAGAAAAAAGTTCGAGAAGCTGAAATGATTGCAACAAAAATGGTAGAAGAATCTGAAAGACGGTAAGTAATTGATATCCAAATTTTAAAATAATTATTGATGTTGATAAATTTTTTACCAGCTTTAACTTCTCCTCTGTCTTCATTAATATATTTTTACCCCTTTAACAATAGATCTTTAGAAGCAGAAAAGCTAAAGCAAGAATTAGCATCTGCCAGGAAAGCAGAAAAACAAGCAAAAGATAAACTTCTAGAAGTATTACATAATCCTTATTCCGTAAGATGATATATTTGCATGATACTTATTCTAAAATTAGAATAAAATATAAATATTTTATAATTCTAAATTTAGAATATACATTAATTATATAATAATGTACGCATATTCACTAATGTTAAATATGGAATATACGAGGCATTCAAAAGTTTTAAAGTGAGAATGAATGAATAAAGGAAAAATTTAGTGGTTCTAAATGCATACAGTAAAAGTCCTTTTAATCCATAGTCAATGGTAGGAACTTAGATGATCCGAAAATTGGTGGAAATAGTCCCATTTCCAGATTAAACTCAGAATTTTCGGTAACCTGGAAATACTAATGCCAGTCCACTAAATATATATCACATCGGATTTTGTTATAATTTTCAGTTGGTTAATGTTTGGTTTTACTTTTATTCTTTTTACATTAATACTGAATATTACACTATGATCGCATTAGAAGCAACATGTTCGTATTGGGAAAGGGATGGAGAATAAACAATACTCCTTTAACCCATTTGCGTCCATGGGAAGTTTGTTTTTTTTGTGATTTGTAACATTTTTTTTTTTTTTTAATTAAAAATCTGTTGAACCGTTCTGAGCCACGCCATTTTTTGAAGGAAAAAGTAATTTCTGTGATAACTCAGGAAACTTTTTTTTGTAAATTAATAAATGATCTTTTTGGACCAAAAATTTTTGTAAGAAATCGGAGATGTGTGTAGGTTTATAGCATATATTTCATTTTCATATAATATATTTTCACTTTTTTGAAAAAATAATAGAATTCGGTAGATTTTGTCACAGAAATAAAATACGCAATTTCAAAATTTTTTCAGAATTTATCCAAGATTGTTCACGAAAAATGAAAATAGTCATATTTTAGGAATTTTTGTTCATGACAGAAGGGTGAAGAAATTTTTAAAATACGTTTGTGGGTTATTTTTCTATGAATTTTCATTTGAATTTATGTCAAATTGTAATTTGAGCTCGCTAACGTAAACACGTCATTTGATAGCATCAAACAGCTAACACATGCGTTACCCACGTGACTGGTTCCCCCTATTACGAGCAACGGTGCGAAGTTCAACTTTCCTTTGTTGTCTCTTAGCGGGGTTGATGACGTAATGCAATCGCGCAGCCAAAAGTGACGTAGGGACGGGGGGAGGGCGATTGCAAGGGCTCGTTTTTTTATTGAAATACTATAATATTTCCTAATTCCATTTATAAATAATAAGGATATCGAAAGCAGGAGTGTCTTCTGCTGTGTTTTGAATTGTTTTTTTCCTGTTCTGGACTGCGGTATTGTATAATGGAGGTGTTAGTGCGCGCGAAATATGAAAATCTTCTTCTTTTATGCTCCAATGCTCTGAGTAAGTCTAAATGTCATTTTTTTATTACACTCTGATAAACATTTCTGCCTATTACTAGAAAATAAATGTAGGGCTTGAAATATACAAACAGTTTGAGATATGTAGCTGCATAAGCAAATTATTTATAAGATCAGATATACATCGCTATTTTGTCGAGTTGCAACGCTCTTCATTATGAGAGCAGCATGTTATAAATATTATTTTATTAAACTTCTAATGCAGAGCTGCCAACTCTCTCGATAATGGCGGGAGTCTAACGATATATCTACCATTTCCCGCCTCCCGATAAGAAAATGTCAATTATTAATAAATATCCCGAAAGTTAATTGAAGTTGTAAAATTAAAAATTTGATTGAAAGATTCTCTTTTAGAACTTTAAAGTTTAGTTGAAAAATATCCGCCATTTATCTTTGCCATGATTCGCTATATTGAAATTATGTCACAAGAGCGCTACAATCTTTTCTGGATCGTCACAAGGGCGCTACCGTCTTTACTGGATCGTCTTTTCATTGAACACGAAAATTTATTTCTACACTACGATGCGAATAAAAAAAATACACAATCAATAATATGAGTTATATCATTACTGTTAAAATTCTTCTATTAATAAAATTAGAATTTAATGAGTTTGTCTCTCAGTTTATTTATACTGATGTTAAATAAATACTATGTAATAAAAATATAGGTTAAATTTATTTAAGCATTTTAATTCACTACAGATTTAATTAATATTATTCTTCTGTAATAATAATTCTATGTAGATAATTTGATACTATGCAAATTTTAATATAAAGTGTGATTTGCATAACTCCTTTTGGAAAATCAAATCTCCCGCCAGTGACTTCCTTCAGGTTGGCAGCTCTGCTAATGTTTGCATGTGAATAATATTAAACATAATTTAAAGGAAGGTTTCTATAATATATATAAAAAAATTGGCGATAAAGTGTCAAAAGTTTTAACGTTATTGAGTTTTAAGTTTCGAGCTGCGTGCATCTCACAATAAAGCCGATACAGAAGCCTTGTATGGCTTTTTTAGGCTGCGCACCATTAATACAGTCGAACCCTGTTGTTTTGAACTCTGTTAATATGGCTTTCTGCTTAATACAGATTTTCCCTCTGTCCCATCCCTGAGAATGCTATTTCTATATAAAATCAGCCATTTAATACATTTTTTTTTTATCCATTCCTGGATATTATGAAGAATATTAAATTCTTTCAAGGAAGTTAAATTAATTGAGATGTTTACTGACTTACTTTTCATACCCACTTATCCATTAGGGTTGCTCTGGCAGCAGCTTTATGGAGGATCTTCAGCACTTGCAATCTTCTGCCATCAGGTGCATGTTCTCATTGGGAATACCCAAGCAACTCAAACCCAGATTCTCCATGTCTCTTGCGCAATGGCTTGGAAAATAGCAGTTGCCTAGGAAGACCAGTTTGTGGCATCCGTATCATCTGGATATAACAACGCAGCTGAGATTTCTCAATGTGGGGAAGTAGCTGCTCAAAACCTAAAGAATCCTTTATTTGTGCTGCAGTGCACTTTATTTATTAGGGTAACATCTGACGCTCCTCTCAGGAATCTCATTTCGGCCAGTTGCAACCATAGTCACATTCTTTCGGTCATTACTCTAGACTCGTAGGTGGGACTGGAGACTAAGATTGATTTGAAAGCGGAGAGATTAATTTTGTGTCCTAACTGTCATTTCAATACTATGGATTGCCACAGTAATTGTTTCTGACACTGCTTGTTGCACCAATCCAGGTATCCAATTATTTGTCTTGCCGCTCATCACCTGCAAATGTGATCTTTAAGTTCTCCACCTGCATCAATTGGGCTTCTCTATCATGGAGAGCACACTAAGCAGGCTGGCTTGAAAGGACCAAAAACTCGGTCTTAGCCACTCTGATTTTCTTCCTAGCCTCTATGTACTTGGCTAAAAACTGATGTAGTGCATCATGTTGAAGGTCGCTGCAAATAAGACCAAAAGAGACAAAATCATCCTCAGTCCTGTTTAGGCAGTCCTGCTAGGGTCAATACCTGAAGAGATGTTTATTGTAAAATAAAAAAAAAGCCCAAAATATGCAAAATTCAAATTTTGATTGGTTATCGGTGTTTATGAAACATGCATTTCTATGCATTGATCAGAATTCACAATATTCACAACCCTAATCACTGTAATTTTATTTCAGTGTTGTAGGTAATTTCATTTTGAATAATTTCATTTACATTTCGACATGGCTACATCACTCAATAATCTTAAGATGACTGTCGTGTCTGTGAACAACAACTAATTGTTGTCACGCAAAATATTCATAATTGTTTTGGCGTTTGTTGTTGTCATTGTCCTTCCCATTGTTTCGTCCCCTTTGTTGTTCGAGATGAACGCTCTTCATCACTGAATTCCATTGTGAATGGATGAAGATGTTTTCATTGTCCCCAACCATAGCTGACGATCGAATGGGAGCCCATCGAAGCTACCGACAGGTAAATAAACGTAGCGATATTAATATACGCCTCCCCTCCCACTTCACTGAGATCCCAAATACCTAACAGAAATTATGGTGTCAGAAGTGGGACAGCGAGAAATATCCCGTCGTGGAATATCCGTTGCCGAACTGCCATCTCTCCGTGCAATATTCTATGTGAAAAGCGGCAATTTCATCGATAATTGCGAAGCCACAACCACCAAAGAATGCCGATTCCCATCACCAACTGGAAGGAGAAAAAGAACGCTGTTCTCATCACAGGCTCCAGGGACAACCAGTGAAGCTAGAATAAAAGATAAAGCTAAAAAGAGACTTGCCCTACCTTGACGAAAAAAAAATCCAATATGGCAGTACCACCAGAACTAATGCAGGAATTGTCTAAAATGATAGCTTATGCATTACTCGTAGCAACAGACACTGCCGTAGCGCAGCTGGCGACGGCGGCCCCCGCTCCGAGCACGGAGCGTGCTCAAGAACTCGCTTCCCCACGACCTCCCCCATTTTCAGTGCTGGCGTATCATATGGACGACGAGACGTCTGTAGGGGAATATTTTAAGAGATTCGAATGGGCGCTGCAGCTCTCCAATATTCCTCCTGCCCAATATGCTGCCTATGCTCAAGTCCATAAGGGGACAGAGGTGAATGGCATGCTAAATATTTTAGCCAGCCCCAAAGAACCAGAAATCCACATTAGACAGACTAATTAAAGAGTATGACCACGTCTTCCAGAGCACAGCAGGGAAGCTGAAAGGGCCACCAGCTACTGTACACCTTGTGTCAGATGCCACCCCTGTATTCGCCAGAGCAAGAGACATCCTCCTTGCTTTACGGGAGCCGTATGCCAAAGCAATAGAGGAGATGATCAAGGCTGGGTTATACGAGAAGGCCGACTTCTCCGAGTAGGCATCACCGACCCATGTAGTGGTGAAGAAAAACAGAGCACTACGCATCACGGGCAAACCTACGGTGAATAAGCAAATGATTGTAGATGAACATCCAATCCCCAAGATAGAAGATATCTTTAACAAAATGAGAGGGACAGCATGGTTTGCTCAACTTGATATCACCGATGCGTACACCCATTTGCCAATCGATGCCAAATTTCGGGAGGTACTAACGTTGAACACGCCGACGCATGGAATGGTCAGACCAACCAGGGCTGTCTATGGTGCCGCCAGTATTCCAGCACTTTGGTAGTGTCGGATGGAGGAAGTTTTCCGCGACGCGGAGAACGTCGTCAACTTCTTTGAAGACATCATCGTGTTTGCCCCTACTTTTGATGGACTTGTTGGAGCGTTGCGCCAAACGCTACATCGATTGATAAGAATGGTCTGCACAAGTCCAATGACCATATCATAGCCATCCAGAGGGTCCCACCACTGACGTCTTCCAAGGAACTCCAAATTTTCTTTGCTGGGCCAAGACAAGTTCGTGTGGACCAAGGAAGCCCAAAAGGCCTATGAGGAGTTGAAGAACACCCTCATGTTGCCACAGGTCCTCACAGAGTATGACCCCTCTCTCCCAGTCATTCTCGCCACAGACGCCAGCTGTTTCGGACTAGGGACCATGCTAAGCCACCGCCTAGCTAACGGATTAGAGAGGCCCATAGCCTACGTCAGCCAGTGTCTTTCCGAAACAGAGAGACGCTATCCCCAAATCGACAAAGAAGCCCTAGTCATGGTATGGGCTGTGAAAAAGTTCCTTAATTACCTGTATGCACGGAGATTTGAGTTGGTCACAGACCATAAGCCACTGACACAGATATTCCACCCCTATAAATTTCTCCCGACCCTGTGCATCAGTCGCATGGCTAACTATGTGGACTATTTGAGCAATTTTAATTACGCTATTGTCTATAAACCAACCAAAGATCATAGCAATGCCGACTATTGCTCATGTGTTACATCAATCATCAGGGTAGAAGACGAGGAAGAAGATGGATTTGAGCAATTTGTAGTCCACCAAATGTGCCAGTTGACTATCCATTCAGAAGATATCGCTAAAGCCACTCGAAACGATCTGAGACTGGGTCAGATCGTCCAGCAACTTGGACGAGGCCGTGACCTAACCCGCTCCGGATTCAAGGCACCCGAGGACAAATACATGAGCGCTGGTTGCCTCATGTATGAACATTGTGTAGTGATCCCACCACCACTACGGCAACCAGTCCTGGATGACCTCCACACTGGCCATCTAGGAATGGGCAAGATGAAGGGCCTCGCCTGCTTGTTCGTGTACTGGCCGACATCGAACGCACTGTCGAATCGTGCGCCAATTGTGCAACGTTCTCCAGTGCACCTCCCCAGTACCGAGTCCACCACTGGGAGTATCCCAAGGGCCCATAGGAGAGGATTCATGTAGATTACGTCAGACCAGTATCGGGAAAAAGGCTTCTAATAATCGTCGATGCGTACAGCAAATGGGTGGAAGTCAAGGTAACTTCGTCGACAACTGCAACAGCCACCATTGACATCCTGGATAAGCTGTTTTCGAGATATGGGATACCAACAACGGTCTCCAGTTTGTCGCCGATGAATTTACAACTTACCTCAAAGTGCAAGGAGTAAAGTTCCACAAGTGCATAATGCCCTACCACCCATCCACAAACGGTGAAGCCAAACAGATTATTATGTACAGATTATTAAAAGTGCGTTAAAAGCCATGGGGACCACCCCAGCCAGTTCACAACGAAACTTAAATGTATTTTTGGAGCGATATACGAGAGCGTCCCATGCCACCACGGAGGAGTCCCCCCGCTAAGTTATTCCTAGGAAGGGAATTATTCACTCGCCTGGATATGTTGCAGCCACAAGACGTAAGCCAGCGCGTTCAAGAGCGGCACCAAGCCTCGTTCACACCAAAATTTAGGTCCAAGAAAGGCAAGTGGTTTGTGTCGTCAGGAAGTCCCTCACAGAAAAGATGGCTACCAGGTGGTGTCAACCGTCGCCTAGGAGATCTTCACCATGAAGTGGCGGTTGGTTACAAGTGCTCAAAACGAAACATAGATCAACTCAAACCACGTGACATAGAGCTTCCTAGTGCGCCTCGCAGGCACGAAACGAGGAAATCTAGAAAGCCTCGTCGGGTGAGCTTTACAGAGTGCGCTCCCCAAATAGCGGATCACGCACCTCCTGAGGTGATCCCAGTTGCGGCCGAGAATGAACTGACAGCCACGGCATCAACTCCAAATCCAGTGAAAGACTTTCTGTAGCTCGATGCAAATGACTCCACCCCCTAGCTTAGTGCGATGGGAGGAATGTCGTGTCAGCGAACAACTAATTGTTGTCACGCAAAATATTCATAATTGTTTTGGCGTTTGTTGTTGTCATTGTCCTTCCCATTGTTTCGTCCCCTTTGTTGTTCGAGATGAACGCTCTTCATCCCTGAATTCCATTGCGAATGGATGCAGATGTTTTCATCGTCGCCAACCATAGCTGACGATCGAATGGGAGCCCATCGAAGCTACCAACAGGTAAATAAACGTAGCGATATTAATATATGCCTCCTCTTCCACTTCACCGAGTTCCCAAATACGTAACAATGAAAACATCAAATAGAATAGGAAACTCAATAATCTTATAATGACAATCAGACAGAAAAATCTGTGCCATCTAACAAGTGTATGTTGTCAATTTGGAGAAATTTTTAGTCAAAGTCCTGTATGGCAGTAATGTTCCACCATATCTTTTCAATTGTGAACAGTGCAATTACAAAGAATTATTTTGTTCATGTAAACAAACAACAATAATCCAATATTTGTCTGAAAAACGAATGACAATAATTTTAACAAACGGACAATAATTTTAACAATTTTAATGAAACGGACTACTCTGCGAGGGAATAGATCTCCGATTATGCAGGACAGTAGATCATCCCTGATAGACGGAATGGCGTTTGTTTCATAGAAGAGTAACATTAATTGACCAATTGACCACTCAGAAACATATAAACTGTACCTACCTATAGTCCAGTTGTTTGTTGAAATCAAAACGTTATATAAGGTCGAAAATTTTACAGTACAGATAGAGATCCCGTTATACGCGATTTCGGATATACGCAGTTTTCATTTAGTAGCACCATCGATCGCCAACATGCAAAAGCTCTTCTATTTTTGTTAGGAGTTGAATTCGTTTTTGAGTTATGTTTTGTTCCTATCACTGGTTATCTATGAATGATAAAGTTGCTATACATGAGTTTGGACAAGATCAGCTGAGTTTCTAATCTGTTTGCGAAGAGCTTTATTGTTGTAGGGCTTAAAATGCCGCCGAAACGTAAAGATAGTATTATTACCGAAGGAAGAAAGCGGGCCCGAAAATCCTACTCGTTAGAAACTGAGTTAGAAGTTCTCGATGAAGATAAAGAAAACGTTACAGCCGACCATCAAGCAATTTTTAACGAAACATCCTGCCAGTTTGAACGATCCCTTAACATCCAGTCCGAGCTCCTTTTCCAAACTCTCTTCGGGATTCCACCAGCAATATTACAGGAAGGAGACTATTGGAAACTGCATCAGAATCTTCTGGTACAGATATTTAGTATAAAGTTTAGATTGCGGACACTTTTTTTTGTTGTACTTTGAGTATTTTGAGTATTTTAGTGTATTTTGAGTATTTTAGTGTATCTTGAGTTCTATAAAATAAAACTAGGTGCTATATTAAGACTAAAAAAATAGAAAACTGTTATATTACTAATCCTATACTTCAATAACGGAATTGTTTACGTCATATCAGGCAAATAATTAATGCTTATGAGAACCAAACTCTATTCTGTACATGTTAAATGGAACCCATTTTACACGAATTCGGTATACACGGCAGTTTTGCGCAACGCATGTATCGTGTATAACGGCATCTACCTGTACTTTTAAATTGCTTTACTCTTTTCCATAGTCAAGGTAAGAACGTTTTTAACTCCGTGTATTATGGAAAAAAATAGTTAGTTTTTTCCATATTTTTAGGTTGAAATTTTGCATAAATATTTGGACACTGACTTACATGCGGGGCATTCATTTTTCCCAATTTTCGGGCCTAAAAACAGGGTTCGACTTAATACATGGATGAACCTATGCATGTGTATGTACAATAATAACCAGACAGAGGTGGCTGTGTAAAATGTAAACAAAAATTCAGCAGATCAAGGCACGGTTTGTAAAGTTACCTTCGCACTGCAGCTGCATACCGTATTTTCGCGAATATACCCCGCGGGTTATACACTTTTTTACATCTGCGGGAGGGCGGTGCGGGGTATCTAGGGGTGCGGGGTTTCCAAATTTTTTTTTACATGAATGATGTGCGAGATGGAAACCATGAACAAGTAGAAGTGGTAATAATGCAATCTAGAAACTGTTTCAATAGAATGATTCAAATGAGTGAACTGCTATCTTCCAAGCAAACGCCCCTTTATATATTAAACTATGAGGGCCAGAAGGGCTGTGATTGGTTGCCAATAGAAGCCAGGAAATATGAGCCAATCAAAATAAGGCTAATCTAAAAGCCAGTCATGATAGGTAATGATATCTTCATGATTTATGATTTTTATAGAAACAGGATATTTTAATTACAAAAAAGTGTAAAAATACAACTTCATAAAGTAAATATAAATTAAAGGTATTTAGGGATCAAAGATATTGTAATATTTATTTTAACTGAACAACACATTGCATATTACATTCAGAAATAAAATTATTTTTAACATTAAAAATACTGTATTTTATAAATACAAAAGTTTTTCGTATCAAATATACAATTATGTAGTAAAGAATTGTTCGCAAAAACAATATAAAGGAAAGCAAACGCCTTCACGTGAATAATAGAAAAGACTTAAAAGGTTTAATATTAAGCTTTAAACAAAGTTTCATAACAGAGTAAATAAAAATGGTCTATGAGGATTTTCACATAGCAAACCACAGATGTTTAAATTATTGATTGAAATAGGAAAGAGATCCAGGCTCTAGAATTTTCTTTCCTATTTGCATCAGTTCTTAAAGCAATGAACAACACATTGTGTATTGCATTGAGGCTTAAAATTAAAAACTTAAAATTCCGACTCATTATCGCATTTATCATTCCGGTTCATTATCAAAAGGTGAAGAAGTTAGTCGGGACAAACTGCCACTACTTCAGATCGTGGCAGTTTTGAAGTTGCCATCTTTTTGAAACGCTATTTTTTAATGATATGAAAAATGCATAACCTGGATATTTACAATTAAAAACTTAAAAATCTGGTTCATTATAGCATGTTTCTTTAAAAAGTTTCTTAACATAGCACAGATGGCGGTTTATTAAAAAAAATAATAAAAGGTCATTTCATTTTGAAAAAGGCAAAAAATACATTTACAGTAGTTTACATGAAATTTTATTGTAAGTTCATTTTTCGAAATTATTACAGTACATTTCTTGTATTAATGCATTAAGTACTATAATAAATATTCATTTGAACTTTAAAAAACGTTCTTGGACAATTTCAGGAGATATGGCGTTGCCATCTTGTTTATGAGAATTTACTTTTACATTAGCTTTTGGAGACGAAAAAATGAGAAAACAGGGAATTAATGTACTGTATATTGTATATACTACATAATGCACTGTAATATGCAAGTATATCAAGTGTTATATGCTAGTTTCGTTTGAAATTCGTCAGATCGAAGATCGTTTGAACCCCTCCCCTCCTCCAGTTAGGTTATAGCAACAGAAAATTGGATGGGAGATGGATTTTACAGTAAATCAATTAAACAGTATATACGGGGTTGTGCATAACCTTTTGCTAGGGGGCTGCGACTTAAACCGCAGCGTTGTAGCACACTCTTATGACGCTTCGGCAGAGAGTAGTTCATTGTGCGTCTATTGGTATCAAACAAATATGGCTGGTTTAATAAATGACAGTGAAGAGCAGCGTTTCATGGATAGAGTTCGTGCAAATGCATATCGAGAGGCAATGGAAGCAGGTGCGTCTTTTATTAATCGCAAATGGGTTGCGAACAAGTTAAACCGATCTGATAGATGGGTGACGGACAATTGGAAGAAAGGTTATGATATCTGCCATGCCGAATTTGCTGAGGGTAGGCCTGAGAAATTATCACAGGAAAGCAAAAACATCATTGCTAATAACAGTGGCAAAAGACGTCGCAGCTCTGTTTGAGACACTCCTCCGCTCCTACCCGAAACGGGTGCGTGCTGTTCGAGAAGCAGGTGGTGGCCACACTAAATATTGATGTGATAAAAGCAGAAATAAACGTACTTTTTGATTATCAACCGCAGAACATTCCACTTAGTTTTGTTTATTTTCCAGACCCCTAGCAAAAGGTTATGCACAACCCTATACAATGTACAGTTCATTATACAGTATATTATATACTGTGATGTATGCATGTAGTTTCTCAAAAATGCATTTACCTTAAAGGTGAATTTTCGAAATTATTATAGTACATGGGATCCGGTCATTTGCCCCAACGACATTTTCGACCAGGAAAGTTCTATCTCCTGAAATTGCCCAAGAACGTTTATTAAACTTCAAATGAATATTTATTACAGTACTTTAATTCATGAATGCATAATATGTAATGTAATAATTTAGAAAAATTCATCATGTAACTTCTCCGCTTCTGCACTGTAACAGGAAATTTTCATTGGATTCCGTGGTGAAGCAGGCAGTCCCAGATTAATTTTCTTCCCAGCTAGAGAATGGTATGAGCAATTACTCCACGAGCTATTGAAAATTAAAGTCTGCAATTGCCTTGAGATTACTTTTGATTGCAATTCCTATTTTTGAATTAATGTCAAAGGCTGGGTTAATTACCCCGTATAGGTCCATATACATGGTGATTGATTCATAATGAGTGTAACAAACTTGACATTTTGTTGGGTGATAGGTTGAGCAAAAAATGTCATATAAATACTTTAATGTCAGGTTGTTGTATTCCAGTTGTATAAAATTTGAAAGTTTTATGTGTATTGACCGTTTCGATAACAAAACAACGCGTCACAAGAAACCACGTGACCGATCCTACGAGAGCCCTTACTAACTTCCGTTTCAGAGGATTTAGTGCAGTGTAACTACAGTGTAGTTTAAATTACAAGTGTTTATACAATTATTAGGCGATTTTTCTGTTTAAATTATGTCAAGCGGATATTTTAAAAGTTTGAACGGCGTAGCCAGCGAACGATATAAGCAGAAATTAATGTTTGAAGAGCACATTTTGCCAGATCCCATGGATGATATGTTAGAAACGTTTTTCAAGAACGACGTGAATTCGTGGCCTACAGTAACATCACTCGATCTCTAAGATTTCTTTGTGAAACGAATATGTTTCTACGCCAAGGATGATTATAATTATATTGTAAGTGGGAAAGTAAAAGAAATCCTCGTGTATCGTGTCTAGGAGCTACAGGTGAGTGAACGATTTAAGCCTATTGATTTATCGTGCTAACTTTAATACAGTTTTACAAATTGGGTTCATACAGTTTTACATGAATTTCATACATTTCTAAATAAATTTAATACAATTTTAAATGAATAAAATATGATAAAATGAATTATATTTTAAGAAATTTATGCGAGAAAAAAAATAACGAAAGTTCCGTGACGTACGTTGAATAATGGGCGGTCAGGCCGACATGAATGACCGTCCGTTAGCTGAAGTTCATCGTCATGGAAATTTCGTGATGTTTTTTCTCGGATAAATTTCTTAAAATATAATTCATTTAAATCCTATTAAATTCATTTAAAATTGTATTAAATCTATTTAGAAATGTATGAAATTTATGTAAAACTGTATGAACCCAATTTGTAAAACTGTATTAAAGTTAGCACGATAACTGATTCACTCACCTGTAGCTCCTTGACACGATACACGAGGATTTCTTTTACTTTCCCACTTACAAGGTTATTATAATCATCTAATGAAGAGTATATAATTATAATAATCTATTTAGAGTTTTTCATTTCTTTCTTGCATAAATTTCTTAAAATATAATTTCGATAATATGATAAATCATTTACATATTAATTAGGTATGTTACAATAATAAATTCAGAACATAAACGCGATGGGGCTGATCGATGTCAGCCGATAAAATTAGGGGATGCTACACGGGATTTTTACCGATTTTAAGTAACGCTTCGTTTAAATAAATATAATGAGTGTTTTAGTTCAGTGTAAACGGAGTTTAATTATTAAATTAAATAAAAAAAATGTTTTTATTGTAACCTTGTTTTAGTCAATTTACCGTAAACTTTTTATTATTTTAATTCAATTACAGAAAACAAGCTTGTAACATAAACAAATAAAACAAACGTAACAAGAGTAACACTTAAACGTCGTGTATTAATTAATTACACTGTAATTAAACTAAAATAAATACAGTAATACTAAAAATATTTATTCTTCTGTATTTCTGTACTGAGGGGGTAAAAATTATATTAAATTCATTTAAAAATGTATTAAATCTATTTGATACAACACAACACTTCACTACACAGTACTGTTTAGCATAGAAAAATGGTGACGCCGGAAGTGTTGCTGGGCTTCAGAGGCCAACTGATGTCGCTACCGCCACCTGCATAGAGCTTTCCTCGAAAGGGTCAATAGTAGCAAATAGATAAACAGAACACCTATTTACATCAATAAGTAACATTTAATTTAAAAGCATAAAAGATTATGATTTAGTATAACAAGTACTCAAATTGTGTTCCTTGAGCCTGAATACAAGCATGACACCTACGAATCATCAAGTAATGAACAAAAACATTGAACATTGTTTTTGCAAATTGCATTGTCCACATCAGTTATAAACTGTTTACAAATATTGATTCACAATGAGTGCATTGGCTTTTCATTTTGGAGGTCTTTTAGGTGACAACTGGTATATGGACCTAGGTCCTATTTCACTTTGTTACAGATATGAGATATCAAACTTATGAAAGTGTTGTAGTAAATAATTACATCTAGTTACCATTAAAAACACAAAATACAGTCTTTTACAGTACATTAACAATAGACTATCACTTATTTGTTAATCACTTCTTTGTTAACATGTTTTTGCTCAGCTAACCTCCTCAAGAAAATGCTGAAGTTTGATCCTCCAAACATTTTCCCTGTTAAACATTTTATCTTTTAATAAATATAAACTGAAGCTGATCCTCCAAACATCAGGTTATGATATTATTTGAAAAAATGGATGGAAAAATTCTGATCTGGATTCGAACCAGGAACATCGAGTGTCAGGATTGCTCGACACCTCTACCAATTGGGCTATACCAATTTTATCCTTTGTTCAGACTTTCCTGATTTGACATAAAAAATTGTATTTTGCAACCATAATGTATGAGTGTAATTTCCTCTTCTAAAAATTAATTGTACAGGGTGTCTACAGGTCATGAAAGTCCCGAAAAAGTAGCGAAATTATAAAATGGGTCATGAAAATTCCGAGTCGCGGAATTAAAATTTGATCATAGAAAAATTCTGGTCACTCCAGTCTGAGGAAAATGCTTAAAAAGGTTTTTCTTTTTATTTTTTTGGCGTTAAAAATAATTAAATTAGGTCGGGAAATATTTTTAAGATTTCCCCAAGAAGTCATTAAATTGACTTTCAGAAAAATCTGTAGACACCCTATTCTAATAGACTCATTGATGTGGGTCCATTATTGCTGTACATTGTTAGAAAATAATTGATTCCTTTACTAATCAATAAACAAAATATAGATATTAATGAAGCTGACGTGTTTCGATATGTATCATCCTCAGAGCCATTTTGAACAAATTAAGGAAGCAAAAACAAGCTCTGATAATGATGTAAATCGAAACATGTCATCTCCATTAAAATCTATACATATTTTGTTTATTGCTTAATCAAGGAATCAATTATTTTCTAAAAATTAACTGCTTTATCAAATGACTTAAAAGATATACTTAATTTGGAATACCATACCGTCAGTTTATTAACAAACTGTTTGTGGGAAGTATGAACAAAATGTTCTTGAAATCTCTTTTCTCCAAATGATTGGATCGTAGAATATGAAAGTGCACCCAGGATTTTTTTTTAAGGGTTAGAGATTGACTGAAATCTGTTGTTGTTCCAAGGTTTTGACTCCAACTAATTTTCACTTAAATGAAAAGAACAAGGGTCTTGATATAACAAAAGTCCCAGAAAAAGAGTTCTTATTTGTCAGTCTTGTCTCGATAGTTATTATACAACTCAGAATGTCTCTCCTTCATCCTCATAACATTTCAGATGGGTAAGAATTCCTGAAGTGGGCCCCTCAAAAACAAACATGTCGTGAAATTTAAAACTTTGATTATAATTTGATAGTATCTAATGGAGTATTAAAATTCCCAAAATATTTTTGAAAAATTTGTATTTGTTAAAAAGTTATAAACAAATTTTTTTGGTAATTTTTGTTTAAAAAATCATATCCCAAGCTATTTTTTTCAAATCTTTTATATTTTAAAGATAACAAGTAAACCATATATACTTCATAGAAGAAAAAAAAAAAAAAAAAATGAAAAAAAAAAATTTTTTGGGTAAAGTAAATTTTTAATAAAAAGATGATTTTTTATAATGTTCTCAATCGATTTCAACAATTTTGAAAAAACACAATTAATCTGTATTTATTAATGATGTAGAATTTGTAAAAAAATTTTGGTGATCTGTTTTTAAGCGAATGCCCTCAATTTTTGTCAAGCTATTCAATCGTACCACTGGGCTGTTAAGCAAATAACTCTCCATCTGTCAATATTGACAACAATAGGGAGCTTCCCTGTAAAGCAAGAATCATACCCGTTGCTTTACAGCCAAAGCTGACGACGATCTAAACAGCTTCGTTGCAGCCCAGTGTTACAATGCTGTTCATGAAAGAGTGATTCAGTAAATTATAAAAACATCTAACTACTCTGAGGTCTTGTTTCAATTTGGACAACTCTCACTATGTTTCAACTCTGAATGAAAAAATAATCACTGCTCTCATTTCTTCCTGTGTGCTGTTTTACTATTATTGTATTGAACATGGAACCACTACAGACAGAACTAAGCAATTAACCACTACTCTGAACACATCTAAATAAAAGGAAGAAGAACCCTAATATAACAAAAGTCCTTGAAGTTATGATTAATAATACAGTGTGGGCACGAAGTCTTGTCAGTATTTAAAAAATTCGCCAATAAAAAAATGTTAACCTTAGAGTTATACGGATTACAGAAAATAATAAAGAAACTCAAAAAAATTTTTCTGGATGATTTACCAATTTCCACATGTGCACCTTTAGTTGCCCATAAAACATGTAACATCTAAGCAGAACTTTATTTCCATCTATGTTTTCTCTAACATACTTTCGTCTACCATTGTGATTGCAGCTGTAATGCATTCTTTCAAGTCCTCAGTCTTCTGTGTAGTTGTGTGGTACAACATCTTTCACGAAGCCCCATAGAAAAAACAATAGAGTGGTGTGATTTGATGTCCAGAGCAGCAGTCCATCGTGCCCGATCCATCTCGTGGGAAATTATTGATTTAGATATGCTCGTACTTCTAACCTCCCATTGTGGAGGTGTATCATTTTGCTGAAACAAAATGTGTGGCTGTCAGCTTTAAGTTGAGGTACAGCAAAGTTTTGAAGCATAGCCAGATAGTTATTTGCATTAACTGTAGTCTCACAAAAGAAAAAGGATCCAATAACCCCATTATGTAAGAGTGCACACCGCAGATTAACTTTTGGGCTATCCCGGATGTGTTCACTTACAGCATGAGGATTTTCAGAACCCATGTTCTCACATTATGCCTATTAACTTCGCCCGAAACACAAAATGTTGCATCATCCGAGAAGGCTTTATGTTTTAGAAAAATTGTTTTATTCAACATGGTGCAACATGTGTATCGTAAAGGTCACACATATGGTTTATCATTGGTTTTAATCTCGTCCACAAGTTGCAAATTTATGAAGGATGTTTCTGATTGTTGAACAAGACATCTGTTCAACAAAAGGGGTGGCCTTAGCATTGCTTCTATCAATGAAATTGGTAAAGACTTTACAATACAATAAAGGGAGAACAGAGTTTCCGACTGCCAAGATGCAGTCCTCAGTGATTTTCTCAGTCTGCATTGAAAGGTTTCCTGCAATTGCTCAACTCTGTCT
Organism: Rhysida immarginata; assembly: GCA_023313115.1. NCBI lineage: Eukaryota > Metazoa > Arthropoda > Chilopoda > Scolopendromorpha > Scolopendridae > Rhysida > Rhysida immarginata. The sequence continues at coordinate 32,531 of JAHWFO010022959.1, read as the reverse complement.
CACTCTCCACGAACATGGAATGCAACTCTTTTATACAGTACTCCTTCTATATAACAGCACTCTACATAACACCAAATTTATAATGGCAAGGCCATATAATGAAGTTTTTTCCTGGAAAAAAACTTAGTTATATGGACTTGCCGTTATAAATCTGACATTAGATAGAGTCCCGTTATATAGAGGGAGCACTGGTACTTCCAAAAGATGATGGATCCCTACCAAATCTTGTTTTGAAGTTTCGTTGCATCTGAATTACAGAATCACTTTTGATATACCATGCCAAACACTGAGCTTTTTCACTGATACTCGTCAATTTTGAAAAACCCTCAAGCGGCTCCCTCTATCGCCAATAATAAACACAAAAAACTTTGAGTTTATCTATTATTTCTTGCAAACTGCTTCATTCCACGGTTAACAGTTTTGTTGATTTTTTTAAAATATTAACAAGCCTTTGTGCCCACCTGCCAATCACTTAATTAGGAAAACAAAAATCCCTTTATGATCATATTGATTTATGTTTGTAATTAGTTTGATTGAATAGTAAATGACAGAAAGATTATAACATTTTAACATAATGAACGGATGTATATTTAGAGAAGGACGAGAACAAGAACCCTTGGGGATTAACTATGAATTATCATAACTTCAGGATAATTCTCCAATATTCTATTTGCTTTTAGAGAATTATCCTTTCTGCTTTGATAAAGGATAGTCTCTATCTGAAACGTCAGCTTTTTATTTTGATTTTGATTAATTATTTTTGTTTATTATATCTTATTTTTTTATTCATTTTGTATTTTTAATTATGAACTGTTATTTATTTTAACATAATGTGCTACGTATTCAAATTATATACAATTTTACATGTGCCCCATTGTTTATTTTTCAGACTGTTGTACTTCCAAATGCCTATGTTCCAGTGCTTACTTCTAGTGTATGCCCTGATGTTGTTCCGGATGAATTGCGCACTATACACATAGGGGAAGTCTCTGATCCTCTAACAATGTGTGAAATGAGTGATTTGACAGAGGATGAAATTAACTATGACTTGCTCAGTGATGGTGATGTAGAGAAATTGTCATTGGAAATAGAGAAAGAAAGGTAATTTATTTATAATGTTCCAAAATCATAAATTATCATCTACATGTATTTATTTCTTAAAGAGCATTGAGAAAATTGACTTTTAAGATATTTAGCCATTTGATGTTTATATAGCTGAAATACACCAATAAGGAAATACATTGCTTGTTGTTAAAAGTTGCTTCTCTCGAATAAAGTACTGATAGAATTGTGAATACGTATGATTGAATAATAGCTACTGCAGTTTCTAGTAAGAGTAATAAAATTTGAGATGACATTAGTAAGATTAAAATTAATCTTTGTGAGTTAAGGCCTTGATTTCCTTGTAAGGTCAACAGAAGATGGCGTGCAATTATATTGGCTGGAATTTGGAATGGGTTAAATGGTGTTACGCCTGTTGGGGGTCATGTTGATTCAGTTTTATAATCCATATTTTACAAAAATTGTAACCCATAGCAACCTTAACATTAACTATACATTGATTTGACTTCAAAAACCGTTCAGCGACAATTTTTTTTTTGTTTTGCTTTCCACATTAAGCTTTACAAGAGTTTTGTTTGAATAAATATCTGCTTATTTCTACTTCCTTGCTTAGTACTAGGGTTAATACCAATTTCCCCAGGACATCATAAAGATAAAAAGACATTTAGAGAGTTAGCTTTTTTTTTTTTCATTACGAAGAATTGTTCATACAAAAATAAAAAATTTTATATCACTTCCATTAAATTTTTTGTAATGCACGAACATGGATGTACAGAGAACATCCATTCTTTGTTTAAAAGCATGTATACCTGTAAATAATGTGCGTTCTCTGTACATCCATGCTTGTGTGTTAAAGAAAAAATTTAACGGAAGTGATGATAAAAAAAACATTCTCCATTATAAAAAAAGGATGTGTACACGTGCTGTTATTACAATAATTGATAAGCATCAGTAGTGTTTGTAAATGTTTGCAAACAGCCTTTCACTTAAATACATGATTCATTACTATTCATCTTGACGAATTTGTTAGAAAATGCTGAAAAAATCAAAAGGTATACCTGTAAATAATTAGCTAGCTATATTTTCATCTATCTCCTGAATTATTGCCCACAAAAAAACAAAATAAAATAGCAGCTATACATACGAATACACAGGTTCAAGTTTTTTATGTATGCAGGGTCTAAATCAGGGATTGGATTGTACTTGTCATAAGGATGGAAAAAGTTCCCATATACATTAGTCCAGTAATCCATGCTTCACAACATATTGGATAACTAATATTGGATTCAGAAAAACGGAAGGCTATGAAAAATTTTCACCATTAATAAAACGCACTTCCATCCATCTAACCATGGATTGTTGAACATGCTCCAAGATAATTGGTGTATTTTGTATAATATTGCTACTGTTGATAATGCGATTGAGTAACTCCCTTACATTATTGATTGGAGTTGCATAAACAAAAGCCAATCACTGTTATTTGACTTCACTTTTAAGAGTTCTCACACTTTAAGGTGAAATGGAAGAGTTCACTTTATCGCGCTTAATAGGTAGGGATGTCGTAGATCTGTGAGCTGCTTTATTTTTTCCACTCAAGCCTGGTCGCAACCGCTTGTTGCAGCCTATTGTTGAAGTGCCAGGATTTAAGAAAATTAGAGAATTTCAAAAAAATTTTCCCTACCTATCCTTACCTATTAAGGGTTATAAAGTGAACTCTTCCATTTCACCTTGCATTGGTGAGAACTCTATAACAGGTCACTTGAACATATTAATTAACCTCTTCACGACCAGCCTAAATTTTGAAGGATACCTCTCAGGACCAGATTTTATGTACTATCTGACAAACCAGTGACGAACGTGCGTTCGTCATTTACAATTTCAAAGTCAATTCCTGGGTGAAAATCATAACTCGGTTGGAATGGTGGAAGAGGATTAGGTCGTACATCCGAAAAAGGATCAGAAATAAGTGTCCATCCATCGATTTCTCTCATATCAGGGATTTCATCCTCTTCTGAATCTGAATCATCGTCACAATCGTCCAAATCAGATATTTCTGTTTCAGAATCGGTATTTATTTCAAAATCAGGATCTTCTACATCACTACTTGCATCGACATAATCATCATCATCCATTTTACGAAAATAGAGCAAAAACAATGTAAAAACAGTGCAAATACGATGTACAACGATGTTGAAATAAGCAATTAGGAAATAAACACAATGGTTCCATCTGTCGACAGGAAAATGGACCCATAAAAGAATAAACTGTCCCAGATGAGTTCAGTGTTTCATTCCTTAAAAGCCACGTTTTCATTTGGTTAATACAATTAATAACTGAAAATGACGAACACATGTTCGTCATTGGTCGTGAAGAGGTTAAAAAAGCAAAAAGCAAAAATCCCAGTATGTAGGATCAAAACTTTGAAAGAAGTTATTCTTTGAAGATGATATATAAATGTGTTGTAGCTTTTGAAAGATGTGCTTTTGAAAGGACTAATATTTATGTTAAGTATTTTTAATCTTTATGACGATCCCAATCCAGCCCCTAATTTTAACATACTACATGTATATCCCTGGATCAGGGGCATAACTACAGAGGGGCTAGACTGGCAAATGTCCAGGGGCTCACACCAGTTTAGCCTGAAAAAAGGGGCTCATGCCAGTTTAAACCGAAGAAAGCCCCCCCCCCCCCATAAAAGTTTCTAGCCATGGGCCTCCACGCTTTTAGTTACGCCACTGCCCTAGATCCAAGTGTCCTGCTTTTCTTTTTGTTTCTTTTTATTTTTTTTTTGTCCCTCTTTGTAATGCCTAACATATTGTTCCATGCTTCATTAAATTCCACGACCCTGCTGTTTAGTGTCAATGTTTCTGCTCCATAAGAGAGGGATGATAGCATACACTTAAGAAACAGTTTTTTAAAAAAAAAATTCTTTTTTTAGGCATAGGGAAATGTTATTTGTTATGGATTAAACTGTTTTTTTTTTCTTTTTTTTTTTTCCATAACTGCTCCATCCTATTCTGATTCATCTGTTTTTTTGTTCATCATATATCTATCCATAGTATTTTTTGTTTGAAGTACATGTAACTTTGTACTTCTTCCTATTCAATGCCATTGTTTCTGATTTTTTTCTTTTTTGATTGCAAATTCTTTGAACACTTTTTATTGGATATGTTTACCTTGACAAATTTGTATAACAATTGAAAATTGAAATGCAATGTAGAAAGCAATGGAAAATTGTTATTTTGAATTTTTTTTTTTTCAGTTGCAGATTTGAATTGCTGTTAAAGAATTTATTAAATGGATAATGACAGTAGAACCTCATTTTTGCGAACTCGCATTTTACGAAATTCCGGATTTTACAAAAAATTCTGAAATCCCGACCCCCTCCTCTTAATTTCCATATAATAAACTTTCAGTTTTACGAAGTGTTTTTACGATGAAATTCGGATTTTACGAAGTTAGAAGTTGTAATTGGTAGTAAAAATTTTTACTAAAAAAGTGAAAATTTTTTGCAAGAGCGGCCTGGTTGCATTTTTTCGTCTGGTTGCATTTTGTTCATTTGGCTTATGTTATGGCCATCGTGATTGATGGTTAACCACTGCCTACTATAAATAATAGGCAGTGGATTAACTGGACTAGTTTCTGCTGTCACCAACGGAGGGTGCCGTAAGTAATGCAAACGAAAGTGAAACTGAACTTGCAGTTCCACCCGAAGATGATGATAGTGAATTTGAACGATTTGAAGAGTGGGAAATCCTGAAAAGAAAGCTGAATTTTCATTCTAAATTCTCCGACTTTGTTAATATTGATGCGGATGTATCAACTTCTCCGACGTTAAACGATCACGAAATTAAAAGCTCCATCCTCACAAATTAAAAGCTCCTTAGAAGCTCTAAAAAACCGTCTGTATGCAACTAAAAATGTACCAGACATTTTTTTTGATAGTTTTTTTGAATTTTCAAACTACTTAAATAATGATATAACTTCAAATATGCATCAGACAGCAATTCTTAAATACAGTGGCCGCCGCTTAATATGGCCACCTCGGTATCATGCTTAAGTGGCCACAATAACCGGTGGCTGTTTTAAGCGAGGTTATCAAAAGCACTTATTTTTTATCCAACAAGTTGAGCATGTGTTCGTACTTACATATAGGCAAGTTTGTATGCTTAAGTAGTCATTTATACACGTAAAGTATCTTGTCAAAATAGTTTAGTTAAAATATTGTCTAATGTTTGTTTGGATGGTGCAAAAAATGAATTTGCATTTAACAGTTTAATTCCTCGACATCATCGATGTTATTGAATTTAACTTCTTGGTTTTCATTTTCTTTTTCAATCTTAGAGATGATGTCGGCCAGATTATCCTCATCAGCTTCCATGTTGGTTGATTCTTTCACAATTGAAACATTTTGGCCAATCATTCCCAATCATTGAAGATGTCGTCACTTAATCACATAGGTGGAGAAGGTGAAGCGAGTCTATTACAATCCATGCAGTACAATTAGTGAATTAAGGCAAAAATAAAAGCCACACCTTCATGGTATTCACACAGCTCTTCATTTCTAACTAAAAACCAGCCTTTTTCCAGCAGTTATTGCTGGCTCTTGGTGACACTTTTGACCAAGCAACAGAAAGCATGTGCATAGCATCAAACAAATTTATTTTTTTAACAACTTCATTTGATAGGAGCCTGCCATTACTCTCCTCGAGCATTTCTATGATCCAATGGTGCATCTCGTGCCTAAAGTTGGTCTTCATTGTCCTTATGATGCCCATATCACATGGCTGCATTATTGAGGTTATGTTGTGTGGAAGCCGTATGATTTCTATGTGGGATAGATTATCAGGAACATGAGCATGGGCTGCAGTTGTCAATTAGAAGAACAATTTTTTTGTCTTCGCTTCTAAGATGTTTGTTCTATTGAGCTAGCCAGTTAATCCACATCTCTGATGTCATCCATGCATTGGTAGATGATTCGTAAAGAATTGTGAAAGCTTTTACATTTTTGAAGCAGCGTGGAGATTTTGATTTTTCAATGATGAGTTTTCTCTCTGTCCCTCTAAGTTGCAACAAACAAAGGCAGTGAAAGTGGATATTATAAGGCGGAGTGTTCATTTATCTGGAGTAAGATAAGATGAAAAAGTAGAATTCCTGAACTATTTCCGAAAAAAGTGGCCATATTAAGCGAAGTGTGGCCACATAAAGTGAAAATTTATTACATAGAAAACAGTATTTTCAAAACTCGAATACTTAATCAGTGTATAAGCCTATTTGTATTAAAAATACTGCCTATTAAAAATTCAGTGCTTATTTACGTGTTTTTTTTTTTTAGTTTTATTTTTTACAAAGTTCGGATTTTACGAATAAATATTATTGGTCCTCTGAAATTCGTAAAAACGAGGTTCTACTGTACTATTAAATGTTGTTTTAAATGGAATTTGGGCTAAAGTTTATATATCTAATTATGTACTCTAATTATGCATTTGCTGAGGATAGCATATGATATATTTTATATGTACAAGCTTTCACTGAAAATTAACTGTTTTATCTATGTGGTTTTTTTAATTTACACTTTGAATTTGGAGTACAGTATATATCGTATTTACCCAAATATAGGCAGAAGTTTTTTTCTGAAATCTGACTAGGAAAAAAAAATGATCTTGGTTTATATTCGCATGCTGCTTGAAAAAAACAAAATTTTTTTGTGATGGGAGGCACCCCCTCCAAAGTGTCTCACCAGCATATTGTGGAAAATCATTGCAGTTTTGTGCCAAATGCTATAAAAAAAGTATTTTACTGTAGTTTAGGAGGTGAAACTATAGATATGGATGGCAAAATGTTGGCAAGAAAAAATCTGTGTAGATCAGAATGGTTAGGAAATGTTGATACATTAGGCCTATGCCTGTTGATGAAAGTAGTGTGGGTTGCATCACTTAATTACATTTACTCGAGACAGTTGCAGAGACATATCTCTTCATTGAATAGATAAAAATTAAGCGGATTTAAATAATCTTAAATACAGGGTGTTTCAAGATATTTTAGACAACTTTTGATCATTATATAAAAAAGACTATTTCAGATAGAGACAAATAGTTTTCCACAAATTGTTTATCAACTCAAAAAGTTTCTAGGTATCGCCATTATAACGCTAGGTATCGCCACACTTTCCTTCCTGTGATATTTCTGGAAAATGGCGACTAGCGTAGAGAAAGCACGATATGTGGCATGGTTTATTAAGACTGAATCTGGAACACAAACTCAAAGGAATTTTAAGACACAGTATGGAAAGACCTCACTAAGTCAAGACCAAATTGCGAAATGGCATGAACATCAACAGGTCGACCAAGCACTAGCAACGAGGCTGTGGATCGTGTTCGGCAGGCTTTTCAACGTAGCCCTCATAAGTTGATCAGATCACCAACCAGACAGCTCCAGATTCCTGGAACAACTGTTCACCATGTTTTACACAAAGGCTTAAACCAAGTGATAAGCCACAATGCCGAGCATAGGCTGAAGAAATATTATGACAAGTTGACAATGATAAACGATTTTTTGAAGTCTGTTGGGTTTTCAGATGAGGCAACTTTTCATGTGTTTGGTAAAGTCAGTCGTCATAATATGCGGATTTGGGATCACAAAATCACCATGAAGTTCTTGGAAGTCGAGCGTGACAACTTTGAAGGTCAACGTGTGGTGCGGGCTTTTATATGATCGAGTTATTGGCCCATTTTTTTTCATCGAGCCAACCGTTAACTCCACCAACTACCTTGACATGTATGAAGAATACGCATTTCCACAACTTCAGGATGACCAATCAAATGTTTTCTTCCAATAAGATGATGCCGCTCCTCACTGGGCGTTAACAGTCCGAGATGCACTTAATGCTGTATTCCCTCAGCGGTGGATTGGGTGAGATGGGCTTTTGTTGAGGCCACCTCATTCATCTGACCTGACACCTCTGAACTTTTTCCTGTGGATTTTCTTAAGGACAAAGTGTACAGCACAAAAGTCAAAAGTGTGGCAGATTTGAAGTCCCGCATTGTTTCTGCAGTTAGTTTGGTAGATGAGGCAATGCTGGCAAGAACGTGGGCAGAGGTTGAATATCGTTTGGATGTTGTCTGTGGAGTCCGTGATGATGCCCATATTGAACTTTACTAATATACCAAAAAAACTTTTTGAGTTCATAAACAAATTGTTGAAAACCATTTGTCTCTGTCTGTAAATGTTTTTTTTTTTTAAATGACTAGTGGTAAATAGGCCATCCCGTATGGATATTTATATAAGCATAATCATATAAGAGTAGGAGTTGAATAATGTATAATAAATTAAAAAATAATAACGTCATTATCATTCGTTTTTTCGCCAATTATCAGCAAGTTATGAGCATTGTTATGATCAAAACCAACGGATACAACAATGGTATTCAAAATTTACTATGCAAAACTCATTTTCATGCAACAATGCGTTCTTTGTGGACAAAAAAAAATAAATTCTTTTAGTAATAGTAACATTTGGAACGCCCTTTACATTGAAAAAAAAAATAGAGGTTATTTTATATTTTAGTATTTTTTTTTTCCTGTAAAAATATCCAAAAAAAAAGGGGGGGTGGAGGGTTGGCTTAAATTCGACTCTGTTTCTATTCAGATAATATGGTATCTAATTATGTACTTCATTTTATTTGTGCATTTCCTAAGGATAGCAGATGATACATTTTATATGTACAACTTTTCATTGAAAATTAACTTTTTATTTATGTAATTTTTTTTTTTTTTACGCTTTGTAGTCCCTCCCCCTTTTTTTGAGGAAAAACCTCAAACCACAAAGAGAAACAAGTTATGAAGTAGCAGGTACGTAAATTTGAAGGCTCCACCTTCATTATCAACTGCAAAATTGAGACTAAAGATATATAGTCTTAAGGCTAGAGAGTATGTATGTGGAGCTTGTTTCCAAAAAAGTATGAAATACATCTGAACAAATTTTACAGAAATTGGAAACAAAGGTATTATGTCTATATAATTTATATGATTGTGTAGATGGGGGGGGGGCGCCCCCCCACGTTCTTTAGTCTGGAGAATTTTATGTACCCATTTCATCAGGAAATTACACTCCACATTATATCATACATAAATGAATTTATTTTTGGAAATAAATTGGACTTAAGTCACTTGACATAAATTAAAACTTCAGTTTAAAACTGTAATTAAAAGGGTTCCATTAAAGTAAAACACATGTTTGTATAAAATTATGATTCATTTCTTCCTTCTATTCATTTAAAATGAATATAAAAATAATACTTTAGTATGTTAATATTATTTTTTATGCACATATATGACATTTATTATAAGAAACAATGCCATTTTGTTCTGTGCTTGTATTTACATTTACAACACATTTGTAAAATGGCAACTTCTTAATATCTTTGTATCCCATGGGTGCGAACAGTGTCATCAAATCTCCCCCCCTCCCCTTCTTGCACATGGCTCTTACGTTGCACTTTTTACATTGCTAATAGAAGATCATATCTTAAATCCTCCTTACCTTGTGTTGACAGACAGGTATCAGAGCATATGAGGTGCTATCAACCCTTTCTGAACACTGGCTTTCTAAACTCGCATGAAATTGAGAATAAAATGGTACTGTATTGCAGGATGGTGCTATGTGATTGTTCTAAGAGTCTGTATGATAAGCTTTGTTGGTGATGAGTTAAAATGAACTGAACTGTTTTTAGCCCGGAACTAAAAAGAGAAGAAAGACGAGATCTTTCGTCCTGGCACTCAGGACATCTTCAGGTCATCTGGCTTGGGTTTAAAGTTTGAGGGCCCTCCCCTTCTTCTTGGGCATTTCGCGGTGTTGGGTGTCAGGCAAGATTTGTGGCTTTTTTGCGGAGGAGGACTGACCTGGAGGGTGAGGTGGGCAGGGTGGGATGGAGTTGCCGGTAAAAATGTAAACAAAACGAAACGAAAGTAATCGAACTTAAAATCGGCTTAAACTCCTTTTTATTTATGTTTATTGATTTTTCATTATTATACTATGTGGAGCAGATGAATAAACCCACAATTAAGACATTGAGTCAAAGACATCTGCATAATTATCTCATCAAAATAACATGGTACCATTCCATATTCTCTGGATTTGGCTGCTGTGACTTCTTCTTTTTCCTGGAAATTAATAAGAAATGGTGCAGATTGGCCACCGTAAAAGACATTCATGAGGAAATGACCACTATGCTAGCGAGCCTGAAAAAGAAAGATTTTCAAAAAATGTCCTGGTAGCAGCAAGACCACTGGGGTCATTGCATTAACTCTTAAGGAGACTATTTTGAAGGGGATGGAGGCCTCTGAAACGGGTATTTCAGTACATGATTCAAATCTGATTTTGACTAAATTGGTATCTTTATTAGCCTCACTAATTTAGATTTTTTTCTTTTGTAATAAGTATTGAATAGTTTAACATTTCTTTCAATTTCATCCATAAAATCTCACCCTACAGTATGAAGTGTTCCAAAACTTGCAAATATAGTGAAACTTTGTCTATCCTCTCCCTTACTGTGATTGGTCAACAATAAAATACTGTGAGAAAAAAAATAAGATTTTGTTTTTCTTGCCATAATACATTGATATGTTGTAGTGCTCTTTATATTAAAACAGTATTTTTTGAGCCTTCTAGTGAAGAGATTTAAACTATCTACCAAAAAGTAATTGGGCAACCCTAGGATTATTGTGTGACAAGTGTTGGACCACTGCTAATTATATCTGGTAGCAAGCACCCAGTCATTACTGTAATATTTTTGATATTGAAATGCTCCTAATACTTGGGATTTTTTTTGTCCAAAATGGGTCCATGTTACTTTCAAGAGGACAATGCCAGGTGTCTGTTGCTTCTGCTATAATACAATGGTGTGAAGAGCAGTGGTTGAATGGACCTGCTCAGGGTCCCAATCTCAATATCATTTAGCATCTTTGGGATGAGTTGAAACTGCAGATAGGATCTTGGGAGCAGTGTCAACTTCCATTATCCAACTGTGTGAGATTTTTTCAAGAGAATTGGTGGAAAAATTCAATGAATGTCCTCCACAATTTAGTTTCAAGCAAATCTCAGAGGGTGGCTGCTTATAGTTGCAGGAATGGTGTTATCAGGTTTAAACAGGTCAAAAATCCCAGACAAACATTTTGTGTGGGTTTCCAATTTCTTTTTGGAAGATAGTGTAGTACTAACTGGAAATTACAACCTGTGAAAAAATTATTCTAAACTTATCCAAGAACATGTTGCCAGTGTCCGCGCAGTCCGCTCGCCAAATTGCCAGTGGCGACAAATAAACAACCAGATTTGGCGAACATACTTGGCTAATTCTGTTTATATGGAAAATTTTTATTTTCAGCCTCGAAAATGAGATTATCATGTGATTAAAAGGATATGTCATTTATTAGGAACATAATTGTTTTTAATTTTAAATTTTGGCTAAAAACATGAGATTCTGGCTTAAAGAAACTCGCTATTGGCTAAACCATTGGTGATAAAAATTTCAAGTACTCACCGGCTGCTGTGTTGATAAATCTGAAATCATTTTTTAAATATTGTGGATTTGGTATGCTAAGGCAACAAATTCTACATATAGGGCAGGAAGGAGGGAGATAAATGGCTAGAATCATTCCCTTTGTTTAATCCTGAATGGAACGAGCCAGTAAGAAATCTCATAGAAGAAGCCAGCTCATAATGGAGATAGTCAGAATTGTCTCTCAGTCTTGGGTTCTTCGTTCAGGCTCACCAATGACAAGCGAATGATTCTAGCCATTTAATCCTCTCCCTCCTCCTCAGTTTTATATGAGAGGGAAGGGAAGGTGAAAAGAAATGCACAGTCGCACGTAATGCGAGAACAGAACACTGTGCAGATGAGCGTATACTTCCATGCAATATCTACAGTACATTGATTCACTTAAGTCATGCCACGATGCATTGAGTTCCATTCATTTGTTCTTTGTCATTGTTTAAGATAATGTGCAGTGATTGAATTTTTAACCATGGGAAAAGTGAATCTTAATGAGTTTCATCATTTTTTTCAAATTTAAAGAGGGGCCTTAAATACAATCATTTCACCACGGATGTTTGCAGTGAAGTTGTTGCAGCTAAAAAATTCAATCACTGCATGTTATCTGAAACATGTTAACCTATGCAGGCACACCTGGTGCTAAATCAAAGACTACTGACAAAGAGCGAATGAACAGAATTCAATGAATCGTGACACGTCTATAGTGGATGAATGTAGATACCACATGACAGCATACGCTGTTCTGTACTGTGTTCTGTTATTGCGTTATGTTCGATGGTGGATTATTTTTCAGCCACACTGCTGATTTATTTTTTTGCAGAAAGTAATCACTGTAGTTGGGCCTTATAGGTTGTAGTTTTCCTCAAAACTTTATGTAATAAGATTCATTCATAACACTTGTTTCTCTAGAAATGTTTATTTACTCTCCAAACACGTTACAGCACATTCATCTTTGGTGGAATTACATCCTCTTCTTGTTATTTCCAATCAAACAAGATATTTTATGAATGAATCTTTATTCAATAAAGTATATATTCTTTATTCTGAAGTTCATTTTTAGTCTCAATTTTGCTATTCAAAATATGTATCTGGTATTTTATATCTTGTTTCTCTTTGTGGTTTAAGGAGCTTCTTTACTTTTAAAGAAATTATAATATATATAATTAAAGAAGTTCCCAGAATAAGGGTGTAATGCAGAAACCATATTTTTGAGAAAATGAAGGGTTTTTTTTTTTTTTTTTTTTTTTTTTAATATTATTGATTTATATAGATGCCATGAATGCATTAAATTTTCTAAAAAACATGTGTAAAAATTTAATGTAGGACATAAACTTGCAGTTGTGCCCATCTTTCAGAGATTTTTTGAAATTATGAGTTTAGCTCTCAAAATCAAGAAATGGAAGTATCAAACACAGCAAGTGCAAGAACCTTTAAAAACATGTTTTATTAATAGCCATTTTAATGAAACCAAATATTTGTGCAATTAATATACACAAAACATTTCTGTGCAGTCCGTCATGAAATTATAGAATGAATATGATAGAATTAGCTCTAACAAAGCTTAGGAGTCAATTTGCAAAATTTGCAGTCATTTTGATATTGACGGAGATGAAGCACCATAGGAATTTAGGAATTTTTAGCTATAACATTGAAGACTGGGGATAAATATGTAATTATGCCTTTCTTCGATGCACAGCCAGTGAAATTAATTTTTGCATTGGATAATAGTTGAGTGGACCTTATGTCCTTATTCCTGAGATGTCCTCATTTACTTAAATGATATAAATGAAGTTAAAATTTTTTGTTACTTGAGAGAAGCTTGTTACTTTATTTGAAAAAGATCTACACATATAGAAACAGAAAGACAGAGGAATTAATTTATAAATCATCATTGTCTATTATCTGGAGTATTAAGATCGGATAATAGAAAAAAAAATTATATAACATAGAATTTCATAGAATATTCATGTAATTTTTTTTTCAATTGTTTAGAGTTGAATATTTAGAAAAAAGTAAGCACCTTCAAGAACAGCTAAAGGAATTGAAAACCGAAATTGAAGTTCTGAAAGTAGAAGATAAACAGACCTTGTTAGATAGGATTCATGATGAAAATGTAATAAGGGGTGAAAACAAATATTCAACCCTAAGAAAGGTAAACTTTATAAATATTTTGTATATGCAAACAACATCTATATACAGGCTCGAGTCACTGAATTATCACCACTTACCTAATAACTTGAATAGCCTCCTTTTGCAGCCAAAACAGCAGCTAGGTGATGGGGCATGGACTCAGTGAGTGCTTGGAAGGTGGCAACAGGAATCTGTGTCCATGCGAACAGCAGAGCTTCACGTAACTCATGAAGATGCCCGAGTGGAGAGTCACGCTGCCTGACGTGTCGATCCAGATGTTCCCACAGATTCTCGCAAGGATTAAGATCTGGGGAGTTTGGAGGCCAGGGTAGTAAGTGGAACTCATCCTCATGCTCCTCGAACCGTGCACGGCAAATTTTGGCCACGTGGCATTATCCTGTTGAAAGATGCCATCATTTGCAGGATACACAGTTGCCATGTACATGCACCTGGTCGGCAACAATGGATAAGTATGCACAACTATTGACAGTAATGGATCCAAAACATGCCACAAAAACATGTCCCAGACCATTACACTGCCCCCTCCAGCTTGTTGCCGCCCAACAATGGTTTCAGGTAGTTTGTTTTCATATGTCTCCTGGCGGATACGGCAGTGCCCATCAATATGATGCAGTAGAAAACTCAACTCCTCGGAAAATACAACCTTTTTCCATTGGTCTAGGGTCCAATGTTTGTTCTGTAATGCAAACACACGTTGTTTCTTATGATGCACACTTGTCAACATGGGTGCTGGAACTAGACGTCTGCTGCGGAGGCCAAGACTCACCAGTGTGCGTTGCACAGTTGTTCTTGATAGCTATCTGGTGCATTCCTTGTTCATTTGGGCTGTCAATGAACTCTTAACCAGCCGTCGTAAGCGCCACTCACCCCGTTCATTAATGGGCCGTAATCACCTACAGTTTGCACGCTTGGAATCACGTCTTGTCCATTCTTCCATTCACCTTCACTACGGCACTACATGAACAGTTCACAAAAGCTGCGGTTTCTGAAATGCTGCCCATCCTTTTGCACGGCACCTGATGATCATATGTTTTTCAAGGTCTGTTAGGTCACATGCTTTACCCATGACAGCGACTATTGCTGTACAAAATACAATTGCTGATGATGTAATATTGAAACGTGTCAGCTGTAATAAAAAAGTATACAGTGTTGCTGTATCCAGTCCCAAATTTAAAATAAAATTATTCAAATATCCTGCTGCAAATTTCTTGAGATTAATTACTAAAGAGGAGTGCCATAGCTTAGTAATACTGGTTCCTCTGAAACCACCTTTATATGTGTTCCAAGAGGCAGGTTTATTCCTCCCCCCACGTGAATGGGCACACTCACACTTACATAAACCTATGTGGAAGTCATAATTCAGTGACTCGTCCCTGTACCTTAATGTTATATTTTTTTGATGAATAGAAATTTTGTTGTAACATGGTTTATACTTTTTTTCGTATTTTTATATTGCTCTATCGGAATAAAATATGAATTAAACAAATCACAAAGCCAAGGTAATTGTGACAATTTATTACATTGAAAATATAAAATGTTTTATGGACTATTTTCTCATTCTGTAAAATTCACTCTGCTCACCTATGAGCAGGCATCATATATCTGTGGACATGGTGCCATTATAGTGATTGTGCAGTAAAGTCTGATGTTACTGACTTGCAAAGAAGACAAATCCTTGGTGTCCTTCTAGCCGGCACAACATCTATACTCATACCCAGACCTATTTACATGTTAGCAAGAGCTGTTTATCATGGCAATGTTTAAGGACTATGTTTAGAACAGTTGCTTTACAGGGAAGCTCCCTATTGCTATCAATATTGAATGATGAAGAGTTACTAGCTTAGCAGCCCTGTGGTACGATTGAATAGCTTGACAAAAATTGTGTGAACATTCTTGTCTTTCTTCAGAATTAAATAAAGTATTTTTTTCTTGTTAATAAACCACCGAAATATAATTTATTGAATTAAAACTCCCCCCCCCCTCCTTTAAAATCATTTTGGTTTACAAATGTACACAATATGGCGAGTCATACTATAAAAACAGTACATGCAAAATTTTATTTCTCGCGACGAGTCAAAACTAGGGATCGCACTATACATTTTTGCTCGGTTTTTGGGCCGAAAAAGTGCAGTCGCATTATACAAAGGAGTTTATAGTAGGTCCAGGCCACAAAAGATGAATATGACTGTGATTTCGAAAATGACGTGACAAATACTGAACCCTTCATTATCGAATATTTAGGAGGCATATCATTAAAAATATTCTGAGATGAATAAAAAATTGTTCCATATGCTATAAAGCTTTATTGATGAAGAACACATCTGAGAGGACAATATTAATAGAGCCAATAGGAATTGGGGCAAAGTTGTACATTTTCATATGGTTGAACGTGGCGCCTGCGATGGCTAAAGAGGGAAAAGCTTGCTCGTCGATCGACGTGGTTCGTTTAAGTCAACTTTGCCAGAATTTGACCTATCCAGTTGAAGAAAATTCTGACATATAAGCATTGCTTCACAACAGAAAAAGTTGTCACTGACATCTCCTTAGTAATTAATGTCATTGATTTGAAAATGTATGATGAACATAGCCACATAATTCCAAAACTCCTTGAAACGTAAGCTACATAAACTTTAGACAAGAACGGATGAAGAGGGGGAATAACCACCGCCCCCCTCTCTCCTCCCATTCATCCGTTCTTGCTTTCAACTTAAGATTTCATGTAATGCAGCCAAAAACCTGATTAATGGGAGTAAAACATGTGCAGATGAAATGTGGAGTTTTGTTGTTAATTAAAATTAAAACAAAAAAAAATTTTTGGTTCCATTTTTTGTAAATTTATTTATTTTTTCTATGTTATTTATGTAAAGAAATAAAATAAAACCGAAACAAGTAGTTGTATATAAAACTACAGCCCTAATTTAAAATTGCATACCTTCAGATGGCAATTAATTTGTCTAAAATAATGACGAATTTAGCATAGTTACTCAATTGTCACTTTCGACCACGGGATCAAAATGGTTCACGCTTTAAGCTTACAGAATAGGTTGTCACCACCTTTTTTTTGCACTTATCCAAGCACCCTAGTCGGGACTTTAAAATATCGCCACTTGGTAGCCATTGTCATAATTGCTATCTGGCCAGAAACACAGGACCGTACAAACAAGTACTCATTAAGCCTAATCGGCATTCTTGGTTAATTACGCAGGATACTTAATTGAAACTAGAAACAGTAACGAAGTTCATCGTAAAGTTATTCTTTCTTATAAGAGATTACTAACTCCACTTCATAAGCTTTACTAAACAATTGATACCATCACCTTTTTGTTGGAAACAACACTGCATGCTACCCATGTGGCAAATTGTCAATCTCAAACTAATTAGCGTTCACAGAAACTAGTTTAAGTACACAATCACTAATAGTAATCACTATATTAAAGGGTATAATATCTGACAGTAATATATAAGTAAATAAACAGTTCAGGTAACTATAATTAAGATCATCTATTTATACAGGGTGTTTCAAAAGGTATAATCCAAAGTTCACTCACAAGTAGGAGGCATGAAGGTGAACAGATTCTGTTAATACATGAGGGCTAGGAACTCAACCATTGCCAAGGTAATGTTAGGGGTGGGGGGGGAGGGGGAGCAGTAATCGGATTGCACATGAATAAGTATGCACTGTACACACATTTATTATGGAACTGCGAATCCACTAAAACTTTACAAAAGATGCTCAAAATGTGAGTCAGCCATGGCCTCACATTCATGATATCGGTGCAACATAGATTCCTGTATGCGGCCAAAGATTCCGGGCATTTCTCTGATGTCGTTTGAAACAATAGTGATGCGAGCTGCCAGATCTTCAATGCTTGTCACATGTATGCGGACACAACTGATGTCATGTGGCCCCAAAAAAGAAATCCAGCGGATTGAGATCTGATGACCTAGGAGGCTCTGCCAGAGGTCCAACTCCTCTTATCCAGTGATTGCCAAATGTTGCATGAAGGTAATTGCGCACATCACAGCTAAAATGAGCGAATGCTCCATCATGTTGGAACCAAGAGCACATTTGCATGCGAATAGCCAAGGGCACATCCTCCAAAACCACTTGTTCCTTTCCAAAGAACTGCAACTTTTTGTGTTGTGCTATCATTTGCATGCTTTATCACTTGTCATTTGCTCCCCCATTAACTTGACAATGGTTGAGTTCCAACCCCTTATGTATTAACAGAATCTGTTCACCTTACTGTGTGCGAAGTTTGGATTATACCTTTTGAAACACCATGTATAGTTTATAATCATTTAGTTATTTAATAAATGAACAAAGAATTTGAAAATTACCCACCCCCCCTCTGAAAACGAAATTAGCACTATTTTAATGCTAGAGGGCATGCTCATGAAGTCACCTGAGACAACCATTTTCGTTGATTGGCAAGATCGACTGCAGCATTTTTATCATATTAGGTAATAATCGCTTTGTTTTAGAAAAAAGACAGTGATAGAGGTAACAGTATTCTTATGAAGATTTTCCTCCTTGTTTGTTTCAGGTGACGTAACACACAGTGCCAAAATTTGTCTTACTCGAAAACTATTTCAGTTTTCAATTGGAGTTTTAACTTAAAATTTAATATTTTTTAATAACAAAATATAAATTTTGGGTCTACAAAGGGCTCTTAATAAATTGAAAGCTTAAATTAACGTAAATTAATATCTAAATTGTGGTGTCAGTTCCCTATAAGTTCTTTCACAAGTCAAAGTATGTTATTCAGGCTTGTTCATACAAAATGCAACTCTGATTATAGTTCAACACACATTTTGGTGCCGGCGATTTTTCAAGTGTTCTTAGGTAATTTTAGGGCACAGAATTCAAAAATAACTTTATATTTGTTCCATCAGGTCTAGTTTTCGAGATACTAACGTCGCAACGTTGCACAATACAGAAATAGCAGTCATCATTGTGGTTTCTGGGTTCCATCCAAACCATCGGCACACCAAATTTCAGACTTCTCTTTTGTCCATTAGTCCATTGCCATAAGTGTTCCATAAAAATTTTACACACAAGTGGTGCCCACGTTTTGTCTTGGTCACCAAGCTTAACGCCAAAGAATCCAAGGTACGCTCTTTTTTGATAATTATGGCGCTGATAATCATGACGTTTTTTTAAGTAAAATTTGTGGCCATCTATCAGGAAAAACGCCACGAACTTTTTCCCAGACTTATTATATCAACGTCGCACCTCTGTACCATAACAAATAACAAAAGCGCTTTAAGTTAGTGGTGCTGTATCTCAAAAACTATAGCTGATAGAGAGCAACTGTTTTCATATTTTGAATCAACACATCAAATATAATCAAAATCAGTTCTAACATTCCAGGCACCACGAAAAAAAATTTTTTTTGTTCCCCAGTGTTATGATATCAGGCACATCTGGCCTCCTGACCAAAAATCATTTTGTCAGTGAAAGCACATTGGGATCTCCAACAATCTTAATTCTTGATTTGAAGTTACCAAAAATATTAAGTAAAGTTGTCATCAAATATTACCAAATATCATAACACAACAGGTGAAATAACACGTTTTAGGTACGGTAAATAAAACGCAGCAGATGCAAAGGAACTTCTTCCTTTGTTTTGTTAAACTTGGAGTTCAAAAGATGCCTAATGTCAAAACAGCATACAAAACGTAAAACCACTTTTTTTTCTAAGCTAAATACTGTAGTGGATAGAAGCGTAAACTTGATTTTATGAGACAAATGGATTAAAGAGATCAGTGTTCATCTAAGAAGAAGAGAACTGCTACGAAAATAGTTCTGTTCATTTTCAGCAAATTCCACTCTGTTTCCTCTGTCGTTTCTGTTGCTATAACCATGTTTGCCAATTGAGGTATCCTCTTTCTTCTTCTTACCAATTCTAGCGTTTAAGTCCCCATGAAGAGTTTGAGGTGGTGATGTCCTTTTTTTGTTCATTGCACTTAACTCTTCATCTCAGTAACTTGTTGTTAGAGCATAGATTTGGATTATTTGGATTTCTTATTTTTTTAAATGTTGAATGAATAATCTTGCTACTCTGTCTGATGAGCTGTCTAGTTTGACAAAAACTGTACAGGCCAGTGGAAATCCTCACATTTCAGCAATTTCGGATGGAAAACAGCGAAATCTTCCACTATATGGTTCTTAGATTTTCTGTGAATGAGGAATCTTTGTCCAACTCAGTCTGTCATCCATATCTCTGCTGTAAAAAAAAAAGTGTGGCCATTGTTCAGTTCACAAATCATGTGCCATTTTGAATTTCTGCTTTTTATCTACCTTCACAAATTCCTAGCTGAACCAGTTGATTCTCTGGAGTTTTTCTGAAAATTCATGAAGTCTCTCTGTAGTTGATAGGGAGCGTATACTATATGTCACTATAGTCATCGTCTTGTGGCAGTCTGAACTGTCTAGATAAGTGGTGCCCAGCCTACGGCCCGTGAAGCTCACTCATGTGGTCTGCCTTTATATTCTAAGAACCAGATGCAGACTTCTCATTAATAAAATGCAGCAATTCAGTAACTATAAAAATTTTAAATATTTGTTTTGCTTGTGCTCTAGCCCGCGAAATTTATTTCAGTAAGAGTGCAGCCCTCTGATAAAAAAAGGTTGGCCACCGCTGGTCTAGATATTCTTAGCACCTGACTATTGGTATTCTGTCTGCTAGGGACAGAAGGCAAGGATTTAATAGACAAAATTCTCCATACTGGTTAGTATGATTGGAGGTTAAGAAAACCACCTGTGTTCCTGTCACCACTTAACATTAGGTTACTTGTAGGTTGCAGCTCATGAAGGCATGAATTGGATATTACCGTAGGTCTCCCCTCCTGGTCTGTTCTTTCAGTCTGCGATTTTGGAGATTGAGGGATCTCCTCCTGGTTATGAATGGAGAACAGGGTATTCAGCAGCCTTATACATATATGAAAAGAATAGATTAGAGTGTACAGGATGGTTATAAAATAACATGAGGTTTCCAGAACCCTCTAGAGAGTAAAGTATTAGATGAAACATAGCCAAAATTCGTAGTGGACCATGGGATTTCGATTTCCAAAAAAATAAAAATTAGTACTAAAAGTCTCCACCAATAAAATTTTGACGTTGCAAAAGTGTATTAGTGTGAATACTGACTGATTAAATGCCAACGACACAGCACACATCAATTTTATTAACAACAAATGATTGTAACTTACAATTGAGGTTCAATATGACCACCATCGTGATATTCCAAGAACTTCATACGATGCACGACATTTTCCACGGTGCCTCGCAACATATCAGAATTAATTTGTCTCACCTGTAACGTTATTCGATCTTTCAACGTTGCGATATCGGGGACATGTCCTTGATACACAACACCTTTAAGAAATCCCCACAATCAAAAGTTACAAGGATTGAGATCGGGTGACCTTGGTGGCCATACCGTAGGAAATGCATGACTAATGACTCTGTTGTCAGAGAAATGATGCTGCAACACACGCTGTACCTTAAGTCCAAAATGGGGTGGTGCACCATCTTGCGTGAATGTGGCCAAATCGAGACATTCTTGTTGATGCAGTTGTCTAACCACGAAATATCGGCGTACCTGTCAGCAGTAATAGTACAGGTTACTGGTCCACTTGCACGATTTTCCTCGTAAAAGTAAGGACCGATGATAAAAGATGCTGTAAAGCCACACCACGCTGTGACTTTTTGCGAGTAGAGAGGCTACTGCACACAAGCAACCGAATTATTCGCAGCCCAAATGCAGCAGTTGTATGTGTTCAAATGAAAGTGTGTTTCGTCACTCCATAAAATCTGCCACAGCCATGTACCATCAACTTGCATGCATGGTAAGAATATCCATGAAAAATCCATTCGGCTGGCCACATTGCCAGGGAGCAATTCTTGAACAGAAGAGATTTTATACGGGTAAAACTTCAACATCTGATGCAGGATCTTCCGCACCGTTGAGTATGGGATCTGCATGTGCAACTTCAACTTGTTGCTGACTAACCACTTTGCGTCACCGGCCTAGTTGCTGTGCTAGAGTTCCTGTAATTTCAAATTGTTGAATCATGTTTCGTAAGTTTGTTATGCTCATCGGTGCTTTTCGCAACTTATTTAACTGCTGAAATTCACGAAGAGCAGCATAGGCATTCTCGTTTCGCTGATAATACAGCTTGACTAACAAAGCACGGTCCCGTGAGGTAAGGGCCATTGACAGACATTTGGCCTCAGAATGATGAGAATTCTCCCAGCCTTTCCTTTTATGCTCATGATCGCTACATGGAACGTGTATATGGAAATTAATGCATTTTATATGGTAAACACTGCCAAAATTTTATTGGTGCCGACTTTTGGTACTAATTTTTATTTTTTTAGAAATCGAAATCCCATGATCCACTATGTACGCCCATCAAATTTGGTTATGTTTCATTCATTACTTTACTCGCTAGAGGGCTCTGGATACCTCGCGTTATTTCATAACCACCCTGTATATGTTCAAATAACAAGTTGAGTCAAGTTTGTTTGCATATTTACTCGTAATGAAAATTCAAACAACTTCTTTTATTAACTGAAGTAAATGCCATACAGTCCGTCTATTATATCTTAGCAGTTGACTCCTGGTAATCTTAATCCATGTAGGCTTTGACTCCTCATCTATTCCTGCTTTGACCTAATTCACTTTGTTGTAAAAAATAGGCACTGGCAGTTGGAGGCCAGGGACTAATGTGATTGGCTGGATTTGAACTATGACCTTATTGCTCAGATAAGGTCACTGCCAAGTTAATAATAGATGGACTGTAGTGGTCTACAGTTTGCTGCCATCTTTGTTATCAGCTTAATTCACTGTTGTACGAGGGCATATTAAAAAGTAATGCCTCCATGGCTGTAACTTTTTTTATATTTCAACCGATTTTCAAAATTCTTTTTGTATCTGATAATTACATTTGTCCTCTATGTAATGCACTATTCACTTTTCGACAAAATCCCCATCCCTTTCCACACGTCGTCGTCGACTCGAAGATTGAATGGCAGCTTTGGATCCTCTTCTGCAGCACGATAACGCCCGTCCGCACACGATGGCCACACATCTGAGGGGGTTGCAGCACCTACAGTTCAAAGATGAAAAACTGCAGTTCAAAAATGAAAGACTTTGCACCGTGCGACTTTCACCACTTTCCAAAGAGGAAAGAGCACCTTAAGGGACATGAGTTGCGTTTTGACGACGAGGTGAAACCTGCCGTTCGGTCCTGGTGTCGTTAACAACCCCAGAATTCCTCTCCGACGGGTTCACCTAACTTGTCCACGCGTTGGTGTAATGCGTGGAGAGGAATGGGGACTATATCAAAAAGTGAATAGTGCATTACATAGAGGACAAATATAAGTATCAGATACAAAAAGAATTTTGAAAATCGGCTAAAAAATAAAAAAGTTACAGCCATGGAGGCATTACTTTTCAATATGCCTTCGTATAAGGGTCATACAAATGAAAATGAAAATTTGTGTGGGGATAAAAAAGACGACATGTAGGATCATAAGTTTTTGTTTTCAACAATTGCGAAACCCCATGTGCAATTGCAGAATAGGTTGCAAGTGTTGCATCACATGAGAAAGAATGATAGCTCACGCTTTGAAGCTCTGGGAGTGATCGCTTCGTCCAAACAACAAAATGGAGTCAACGAAACAGGAACAGAGAGCAGTAATTCGTTTTTTGACATGTGAAGCACGGGGAAGGTGATGTTGACCGTGTTTTTTTAATCGCAAAGGCCCGATTTTACTGGATTTTCTTGAAAAAGGCACTGCAGTTAATGTAGTACGATTTGGGGAAACATTGAAGGCACTGCGCGCGGCTATCAAATGCAAGCGTCCTGGACTTCTTACAGAAGGCGTGCTTCTTCTCCACGACAACACGCGTCCTCACACCTCGAAAGCAACGGTAGACCTCATCAAAAAGTTCAACTGGGAAGCAATGCAGCATCCACCCTGACTTAACCCCATGTGACTTTCACGTGTTTGGGAATCTCAAGAAACATCTGAAAGGCTGCAGGTTTCAGTCAGACGATGAAGTGAAGGAAGAGGTGTTGGAATGGTTCCACATGCAACCAAAAGACTTCTTCCATAAAGGAATTACATGCCTTGTTACACAATGGGATATATGCCTTAACGCATTTGGAGAGTATTTTTAAATTCCTTGTATACCCTTTGGAGGAAAAAAATACTTTTCCTTTTCATTTGTACGACCCTTATATGTGCTTGTTTGTAGAGAAACCAGTGGGCATAACAGCACCAAACATGGATGGTGAAGAAATGTGTTTCACAATAAATCAACCATAATCAATTAATAAATAGTTGCTTTTTTTAAAGTCTTTCAATCAAATAAACACAGTGGCTGCCAAATGGCAGTCAAATTTAATGACTTTCAAAGCAAATAAGCTATCTTCTTCAAAAAAGTTCTAGTAAAAACTTAATTAAAAATTCATTTTCATTGTCATCACCTGTAAATTAATGCACTTACTGGAGTGCTTAAGTATATATAAAATGCTGAATTTATAATTTTAAAAGTAATTTGAATAATGATGATTGTTTTGTTTGTTTTTTTTTCAAAATTTAAAAATTGTTCTCTCTCTCTTCCTCCCCTCCCTCCACTCCTTCCTAGATCAAGGCTGGAACAACTCGAGCCAGAGTGGCATTCTTTGAAGAATTATAAATCACGACAGTGTTTTGTTGATGTTGTTAGCATGAAGCAATATTTTTTTAGACTCTTTTTACGGTATCAAAAATAATGTTTTAATAGTGATTGATAATAAGACCATGTGATTATAGTAAGAAGTATATAAGCACATTTGAAATATATAATGAATAGCATGTGAATGCTATATTTTTTAAAGGTTTTATTAGAATTTTTTAACATGACTAAGATAAATTTCATCCAGATTTTATGGATGTACTTACCGATGGTATATAAGGGGGATTCCTGTTAAAAAAGATAGAATGAGCTGTTATGTTCAGTAAGATCCAGCCAATCTGAAAATCATCTTTCAATTTTTAACTTATTTGTTTTAGGTTCTGCAACCTTGAATTCAGACATGTAATTATAAGATCTACTTGAAAACCTCTTTCAGATTAGAATTGCATCTATTTTTGAATCCCATTATTTAATTTGTTTAATTTTTTACAAATTGCATTGTAACTATTATAATGATCTTGTAATATTATGTTAGCATACATGTTAAGTATACAGTTACAATCTAATGACTTATCTTTTGGTATTTGTGACCAACAGGATTTTGCTGTAATAACTTACTTTTCAGAATTTAAATTTTCTTTTATGACATTTTTCTTTTAACAGTTCGTTTATTATTTCATTTTTAGGCTTGAAAAGACATTAAATATATAAATTTATAAACTAATTTTTAGATGAAATTTAGCATGTTTTATTTCATAACAAGAGCAGTTGCAATTACAAGAAAGAGGTTGAATGTCATGGCGACTTCTTCTGTGAACAAAATATAATTGCATTAGTATTATGCAATATAATGATGTGATGCCCTTATTTTTTAAACATTTTAGATAGGGTTGCTAAAAACATTTTAAACATTTTAATGATTTTGCGTATAAAAAGAAATAATCATATTTTATATTAGCATTAAAACACATGGTAGAACCTTGATTATCTGTCAGGGGTTGGGGCCAAGATAGTGACAAATATAAGAAATGGTGGATAATAGAACATGAACATGGTTTGACCGTTTAAATTATAAAATTTATTATACATACAGTATACTTACATCCTGTAAATTACTCTTTGAAAAAGTCAGTAGTTTTCTTTTGCTTTAGGAAATGTCCATACTTTTTATATGCTTTTATTCAACTTGCTTTTCTGTAGGTTTGTGTGTCCATCAAATCTTGTAACCAATATTAAACCAACTTTCCGAAAAGCTAGAGAGCTGAAATTTGATACTCATACACAGGACCAATGACAATGCATCTTAAAGGAAATATTTTTCAAATCGGTTTACTGGTTTGTGTTCTAAGGCAGCAATTCATTTCAGTCATCTATAAGTCGGAGGAATGATTGTTATATGAATTGCTTAATTGTTTCGACCAAACAATTAGTTTTTCAAATTGTTGATGACAGCTTGAAGAGATATAAAAAAACATTATAAAAGCGTGTTTTGAAAAAAACCCTCTTTTTTCCCCTCTTATCTTGTTTAGATTCTTAATTGCATATATTATGCAACAACAAACAATACTTGTATTGCTTCAGATTCTGCTTGATTTTTAAGCCAAGCAATGCAGTTTGCAATTGTGAAAACTTTTTGTCATTCTCCTGGTTGAGTCATTCATAACTCCTCTGCCACTCACCTAGCAAGAGTGACAGATAATAAAATAACAGATAATCGAGCTTCTACTGTAGTTATTTTCCTTTTAATCAAAAAAAAATCTTAAAAGCTTAAAATCAATATAGAAACAATGAGAGTTGCCATTTTCTAATCAGCTTTTCATAATGCGAAATTAAGTTAGTTTTTCTATATTGGCATTTAAGGATAATTAATATTGCTTCAGAGGTGTAATGAAAGTTTAATGCAGCTAAAAATTACTTAAATATTATATTGATTGAACAAAATTTCAGCTTTAATGAATATCATAAGGATGATGTTTGACGATTTTCTTGAAAAGAGTTTGCACTGTATTTATGCCAATAATTTCAGTCTGAAACTTTGATATTGTCAATTCAGTTATCATAAGTTAACGGATAGGGTTAGTGTAAAACAGTAAGAGCTTAGCAAAATGGGAAGTGCCTTAAAATTTCTCGGGGGTTCCGTTATCCTCATGCTAGTTCTATTAATGGGAGAGAAGAATTTGAACTGCATCTTGCTAAGTTTTTAAGTGAAGCTTAAAAGCTGTTTTGAAAATGGAGGTAAATGTGCAATATTTAATACCATTGAATATTGCATTATATCTACTATTATCCTATACATTTTTTCTCTATTAAAAGTTTGCTCTTTATATAACAATTTTCAATATTTGTGACAATCAGGAAATATTTTAAAATGAAGTTAAAAGAATTAGAAAAATTTCCTGTTTACTGATCACTGCCTTTCATATAGCTATTTATTATGGCATAGAAATGAATTGCATTGTTGCAGTGAATTTGAAATGATTTACAATTAAAAAAAAAATTAAGTGGCAGAAAATTAAGCATGGATGGAGATTGAAGTATTCTTCTTTTGAATGCCTTTTGTTTCTCTCTTGATCTGTCCTTAATGTAAGAATTTTTTGATTGGGAATGGATTACTTTTGTTGTACATTAGATTTTTTAAGTTGTTGTACATGAGATTTTGCATGAGAATTATTATATTTCATTATTTTTTAAAAACAAAACTAAAATTTAAGAATGGGTTGGAAAGTTTGTTCTAACTTGGCAACTAGTATACCTCATGAAAAGGACGTGTGGAAGCTTAATTGCTTTCATACCCACAGTTATTCAATAAGAGAGCTGGGATAGATACCTGAAGATCCCTGGTTTATCCCGGTTTGTGGAATTTTCTTTCTTATTTTCATCTATAAGATAAAAAAAAAAAGTTCTTTTATTATTGAAAGTTTGGTGAATCTTTTTTTACATATGAGGATGAGGAACTTGGATCTTGAAAATGTTTGCTAATCTTATTTATCAATTGGCATTTCACTGGCAGGATGACGAATTGCTTAAATTTATTAATCATTTCCATCTCCTTGGGATTGCCGATATGACCCTGCTAGTTATATTGGTTTTAGGCATAGAACTTCAGTGTTATTTTTTTTGCATTATTGGGATATACTGTTTATATATATTTTTTTATAACAAATTATAATAATTTGAATCTGAAAATGCTAAGATAAATAATAGCAGCATTACCCAGAAACATGTATACTATCTTCCTAGAGCATTTTCATGTCCATATGATTTTCATGGTTGGACGAATTTTTGAGTTTTTCATTTTTTGATAGTTATGCTTCTGTATGTCACTAGAGAAAATGTGATGTTTCTTGAGTTATTTGTAGGGAAGTATTTATTCCTTATGGCTCTTCCTTACACTTTTGATGATTGTGAAGAGTAGTAATTTGGTAACATGTATTTAATGATAAGGTTGTTATCTACATTACTTTTCTACATTACAGGTCATCAAAAACACGTTACGTGCATTAAAAAATATGTTAAAGATAATTCAGTTTTTGACGATTTTGTCTTTTATAGCAAAATTACAGAAGAAATCCAAATATTTTGTTGGGTGAGGGGCAAAGATGGATTCTTTGTTAAATGAATTTGCTTTATTGGAGAACTTCATTGTAATTACATAAATTTTATTAAATAATGAACACTTTTATATGAAGAGCATTTAATGCTTTTCTAACTAATGAAGTATAAGAAGGAAAGGGAATTTAGATTTCCTCTAAAATAGAATAAAGGTCAACACATTGTTCATGAAGTTTATCAAGTAGAAAATATAATGGGAAGATGCTGCAGAATGTTGAAATAAATCTATACTAAATAGAATTTGCTTTTTATTTAATTAATCAATAAGAAAAAACATAATATTTGTATGAAAGAAGTGTGTTTCATTAATGGATTTATTTATTCAACATTTTTCAAAACACTCCCATGTTTTCTTGCTGTTCATCTATTCATTGCAGCTAATAACCTTTTCCAAATTTTCATTTCTTACTTCTTCTAAGCATTGTATAAAAAAAGTACTTGAGCATTCATAAAAACATTAGAAACGAATTTTGTTTTTGTTTTTCATTTTTTATAGTATTTATCTTCTATATACAAATTAGATGTAAATATATATTTATAAATAAATGTTTTGATTGAATTTTTATTTTTATAAGCAACTTTTTAAAGCAGACTTTTTTTTAATTATCCATTGTGTGATGTTACAAATGCTTTTAAAGTTTGTGACTAATTTTCTTCTGAAATTTTCAAATTCTCAACAGATCTGTAGATAAAAGACAATTTGAAATAATTCAAGTTGAGACAATCTTGTTAAAGATCGATACAATTTATTTGTGGAGATCATGTGGTTAAGTTTATTTTAAAAAATTAATTACATGATTAAAATATACTGTATTTTTATATTGTGTTCTTAAAAAGAGAAAAAAAAAACCAAAACCTGTTGGAATTGTATGCCGATGTGTGTTAATGAATAAACAATGGTTTGAAATTTAATGCATTTAGGATTTTTTTTATACAGATATACATTAATAAATTTTTGGAATGCTTCAAGTTCATGTTCAAGTCTGGAAAAAGTGCTACGGAGACACTGCAAGCACTGAAGCGGGCATACGGGGATAATGCAACACCACCTTTACTCAAAGCCTGAGCGCGAAAACGTCATACGTTGTTACATCACATACGGTAGGATATTGTTAATTATATTTCTACCAACAATAAGCCCGAAATTGTTTCTACTGTGGGTGATGTAACAATGTATGATCTTCCGTGAGCAGGCTTTCTCTCTAGGCGGTATTGGATAGTGCCCTTAAGAAATCAGTTGTTTGATTGGTTAAACCGGTTTAAGGCAGGCCAGGACAGTCTCGAAGATGAGCCGCGGTCGGGAAGACCAATAACCTTCAGGCAACCTGAAAACGTTGCAATGCTGGATTTGGTGTGTACTGATCGGAGGATAACCATCAACGAAGTGGCTTCAGAAATGAACATTTCTTTTGTGTCCGCTCAGGTGATCTTGGATGAGGAACTGGGGATCCGATGGGTCTGCGCGAAGTTCGTTCCGCATCAGTTGAATGCAGATCAGATGGAATGTCGGATGTCAATTGCTGGCGATCTGTTTGAACGAGCATCTGCAGATCCACAGTTCATGAAAAATGGGACTACGGGGTCAGCGTCTTGTATCAAAAGAAGAGATCGAAGCAAGTGCGACAGCCGGTCTTGAAGTCCATTCCAAAGGAAGAGTTCGCACGGGCTTTCCAGGAGTGGCAGTCTCATTGGAGTAAGTGTGTGTGCACAAGGAAAGTACTTTGAAGGGGATTAAGGCCGCGATGTGTATCCAGTCACCAGCCAGACTACAATTCCGGGAACTTTTTGATAGTCCCTTGTATAATGCTTCCACTGCAAACTTGTACAAGTATGCAAAGGAAGTAAAAGTATGAAAGAAGTATGAAACCAATAAGTCATCCAGAGGATAAAGATACCTTCCCTATCAGGACGGTAAAGCAGGTTGTACATTGACGAAGGACCGGGAGGAGCTAGGAGATCCAGTTGTCTGGAAAGATGGCGTTTTCTATGTGGACGAAATTGATTTCCTGGATGTGACGAGGCCTGCGATGCCTGAGTGAACTTTTGACATGGGTTTTTATCTTCGAAATCAACTTCTTTAGGGACTTCTTGACATAGAATTGGTAGGTACACTGATTGATGCCAGTCAGATACAAGCGCAGTCGGGTGTCAAAGCAAGTGTGCGAACTGATCAGCAATTTTTGAAGAACATGGAACATTTAAGAAGAAAGAAAATGATCAGAAAACCAAGATTCACTCAGCGCCACCAAGACGCCCGGTTGGACTTTGCCAAGAACCACATGACTTTGACATCAGAGTGGGAAAACGTGATATTTTCTGATGAGAAAATAAAAACTGAATTTAGATGGGCCCGATGATTTTCGTTTTTATTTTCATGGTCTCCGTAAAGAGAAGATTTTGAGCCGCAGGCAAATGGGTGGTGGATCACTCATGGTTTGGGGGGGTCATTGGAATGAAAAAACAAGTGACCTGGTGCTTATAACTGGACGAATGAATAGTAGAGGCTGCATTCAAACACTTGCCTGCATATGGTTCAATAATGGCTGGAAAGGATATGAATATTTCAGCAAGACAATGCACCAGTAGAAACAGTCAAAGCGGTATCTGAGTGGTTTGCTGCCCAAAAAATGTCTTACCCTGGCCAGCACTCTCGCTAAATTTAACCCTATTGAGAATGTCTGGGGAGTGTTGTCAAGGAAAGCAATACCAGTCGTTAAAAAAAACTTAAATCTGCAGTACTCTCTTCGTGGGAAGAAATCTCTCTAGATTATATCGAAAAGTTGTATAAATCAATGTCCAAACGAATTTATCAAGTTAACATAAACAAAGCAGCTTGGACTAAATATTAATTTAATTTTAAGCATTGAAAATCCATTGTTGTATTTACCGGGTGTTTCAAAAATGACCGATATATTTGAAAAATCAATAAATCAATAAAGCAATATGCTTGGGACAACAGTAAATTTTCAGGCAGACAAACTTTCGAAATTACAAACTGTGTATTTCTATCGCTGCCCGTTTAGATTTTATTGATTTTTCAAATATACCCGTTATCTGGTTATTTTTGAAACACCCGGTAGATTTATAAGGGTGAGGCTAAATGCTTTTTTTTTGTAAAAATTCAGATTGCAGCATTAAAACAATGCGTTTTTGGTTAAAAACATTCATTTGCATGTTTAATTATCAGTATTACAAATTAGTTACAAAGTTTAAGGATGTTTTGTCAACACCAAAACACGAAGTGAGGCTAAACTTTCTGCACTGACTGTATGTACAGAAATAAAAATGCCGCCACCAAGAATCAACATATTAATAACTCCGGTTCTTTAACATCTAGGATGATGAAATTTGGGAAAATAATAGGGTAATCCAATTTTTTTCTAAATGTACGTTTTTTATATTACGCTAAATCATGTCGTTGAAAATGGTGAATAAACGGCTATTTTCTCACTACCAATATTTCAGAGAATATCCATGAAAATGAATACCGTTAAAATTTGATTGAATTTCAAGGAATAGTTTCAGTCACGCACTCAATATCGTAACACGTGCTGGTTAGTACTCGCATGTGAGCACTGTTACGATTTTGAATGCGTAACTCGGAAACTTCTCATTGGAATTCGATCAAAAATAATAACTGTATACACACTTTTATGTATCCTATTATTCCCCCAAATTTCATTATCCTAGATGTTAGAGAACCTGAGTTATTAATACGTTGACCTTGGTGGCGGCATTTTTATTTTTGTTCGTATCTTGGTTAGCGTTCAAATTCGGACCCATGTTCATATGAACTTTTTTGCTTAAAATCGCCCATACTACCTCCTCTAAAAAGTTCGTAAAAGTATTTTTGAAACTCCCTGCATAGAGCCCAGACGCCCATACAATAAAGCAGAATGGTTCACTTAAATATTTTATATAGCAAAATTTGCTGCTCACTTCAAGGGCGCTGTTATAACTAGACTAAACGTAGGTTGCACCAAGCATAGTTAGGACTTAACCAGACGTTAAGTAGCAGTTTAACTTGACCACTGGAAGACGACGGTTTAGCAAAACAAAATGGCATTACGAAACGGAAATGATTTTAAGAAATACATTTTAGTATTTGGAACTGTATTCTAATTAATAGTTAATAATAAAAATACAAAATGAATAAAAAATAAGATAAAAATAATTTTATCTTATTTTTTATTCATTTTGTATTTTTATTATTATCTATTAATTATTGTATTCCAGGGTTCTTGTGTCTCGTCCTTCTCTAAATATATATATCCGTTCAGTGAACTGTATTCTAGCAAATATATTTTTAACCAATCGGATTAGCTAATTCGAAAAGCTAATTGGTTAAGGAGAGCAAATGGAGCCAGAAACTGTGGACACAACTTGACAAGAACGACAGGAAACCACTGATCCACATAACATACAGGTATTGGACATTGAAACTGAAACACCTTCGCAAATAG
>JAHWFO010022952.1:15461-26450 GCA_023313115.1 Rhysida immarginata | reverse complement strand
AAAAATTCATGATGTCTATATTTTAAGTTATTCATTATAGATGATGCAAAGATTATTATATATAAAAAAAATATATATAATATTAAAAAAAAATCTTATTAATTTAACATAGGTATAATAGAGTACTGGATATGCGGTTCTGGCTCTCAATCAATTTTGTCATTACAATTTAACTGTAATTCCAATAGCGTTCTATTGGAAATTATCATTTTTTTAAAAAAATATTAAAAGGTGTTCTACATTAGAAAAAAAGGTTGAGAAATACTGTTGTAAACTATCAAGAAATTCATGTTTTCATTTTACTTTATTCTTTTAAATACTCTATCGAAGTCGTATCGAAGCGCGAAGAATATGTAGATTTTATTCTTATATTATTATATTCAGATTACAGGCATCAATTACCAATAGAATTATAATGAAAAATTTGAGTTTTTTTTTTTTTTTCATTATTTCACTTGTTTAGATCGCAAAAAAAAATAAAATCAATGCAACACTCTAAGTTCATGCTCAACGTTGAGAAGTGTTTTGATCTTTTTAAGACTTTATTATTGTTAATATTTTGTTAATGCTTCCAAATTCCCTAAAAATACAATGTTGCTAATTTTTCGCGGTAGTAGTTGAGAGCCATTATTTTAGAATGTTTTCTGCATGGAGTAAATATTTTTAGTATTTATTTAATGTAAATATATGTATTCATGTATACTGCATGGGTTTCTCTGAGTACGACTGTTTGTAAATTTCTAATGCGCATACACGTGTACTGATTTCGTGCGATATTTCCCTGTAATAGTAATCAAGTGGTAAATCCTCGGATGAATCACAAGTCATTTTTTTTTTATCTGGAATACTGAATTATGAGAATAAGTCAATATAAGTAAAATATAGGTTCACTGATCGTATCGAAGCGCGCCCGCCATCACATGCGATACCGTGCGCTGCAGGACAGCATCATCTGGTTAATAGCCAATCACACGTTAGCCTATTCCAGCAGTTGTAGGATCGGCGATTATGCTATCAGCAAGGTCTTGTGTTTATTGACCTTGAATATCAGACTCGATCGCAGCCACGTATATGTAAACCACCCCTGCCTGCCCCTTTAAATAGACTCTGGTAAATTGACTCGGATAAAACTTTATTACAATAAATTAATACCCAGATTAATAAACTGTGCAAGAGATTAATTCGGTGATGGTTATGACTAGGGCTCGGATTTAAGGTGGAAAAGTTTTGTTAAAAACGGTGGATGGAAAGGCTGAAAAGGTGGCAGAAACGGTGGAAAAATATCAATTCTAAAAAAATATTATAATGCGAAAGATTAACATTATTTTTGGTAATAATAAACAGGCAAAACAAAACGTTTTCTTTTGTTTTTTATTTTAATAGCTAAGTAAACTGAAGATTGCTGTTAACAAAGAACAAGCATACAAACACCACGGATAACCGAAATCGTCATTTATTAAAAAGGATAGTTATATTTTATGATAATACACATTTCTATGTTTTCGAATAATAAGCTCCTCTGTTAGGGACAAGAATGCTCTTATACACTCAGAAAGAAGTTCCACATCCGCGGATACTAAAGGAACATAGAGCCGAACCTGAACTCCAAATAATCATAGTTTTCAGGATCTTCAATCGCATTGAGATCAGTATTTTTGCTAATGCTTCTCTTCAGCTTTTCTTTGGGAAATCCATCTAGATTTTTCAGAATTTTCATCAAAATTTCCTATTGACTTTCTCTGCCCTCTTCTTTCTTTTCTATGTACGGAGGGTTGATTCAGATAAAATGAGACGACTTTAAACGCCGCGTATGACCTTGACGGAATATGATTTGCATGACTCGTCCACTATTCATGGGGATTAGCTTTGTTGCTGTTATTTGGGACATTTCGTGCTGAAAAACGGCTTCCAAAATCACAGCTTTTTGGGAAGGGTATATGTTTGGCCTTTCCGACGCTAACTTCAGTTTTTCGTGCATTGTGGAATTATGCAAACGAAATGGTATTGTGGTATCCAAAGCTACTGCGGGTCGAATAATCAAAAAGAACAAATTGCGACTATCTAATGAACGTGGACGAGCAGAGAAGCAGACCAGAAACAAGCCCCAGCCAACACGCCCAGCTCAGGTGGTGCGAGAAATCCGGTCTGAAGTGCTGAAAGAAAATCCCCCCACACAGAGAAGGAAAGGTATTTCAAAGGCAACAGTCTCCAGAATAATTCATGACAATCTTGGGCTGGAGCGACGTCATAAAGCGTCCAACAACGTGGCTCTCACATCATCTATCACAACAACGTGGCCAAGTCATCTGTGGCTTACTACAGGAAGATGGAACAGGAGACGGGCATACGAGTTATTCCCTTCTCTCATGTGCCTGTAAAATCACCTGACGCATCACCGATGGATTTCTGTGGTTTTGGTCTCCTGAAACGACGGCTCGGAAGTCGTCGACCAAGAACCGTTGATGGGCTATGGAAAGTGTGTCAGCAGGTGTAGAACGAACTTCCCATGGAGTCCCTCAAACTCAGCCTACTTCAGTGGAAATTACGGTGCCGGGCGATAGTCCAACAACGTGGTTCTCACATCGAACACAACCGATGGTGGCGCCATGGTATTACACCATCGTAACAGAACTGCAAAGTCGTCTCATTTTATCTGAATCAACCCACTGTATATGGTGTACATAAAGTCTGGTAACACTTTCATTGCCACACGATGATAGTCCAACTCTTGCCACACAAAATGTCCTCCGTGACTGTGGCTGTCGCTTGCTCAATTCCTTTCTTTTAAAAATAGAAAGCCTTAGCCATATCTATCCATTGTCTTGATAAAATTTTTCATTAAGCTAAGTTTGATATGCAAAGGAGGAAGATATACGAAGGCGAGTCGAAAGTTATCTACACTTTCACCATAACGCGCGTTCAAGGTTGTCAAATGACATACACACACAGGCCAATGAATTAGAAACCTTCGTTCAGTATGGTATTGACCCTCCTTTGGCTGTAATTATAGAACATACGCGGTTTGGAATGGACTCTACAAGGTGTTGCAATGCAGGTAAGGTAATCGCAGACCATGCCTTCGTCAGAGAGACCTTCAGGTCCAGGGGCTTCCTCACTGGCTGCGACTTCCCATCCCTATTCGCTTCAACTCTCGGCTCATTGTTCTGGAGGAGACGGGTTGCGATGATCCTTCATTGAAGTCTGCCATCAGTTGCTCCACAGTAGACCTTCGGCTTTGCCGCACAATCCGTCTCAGACGACGTCGGTCCCTGTCTGTGTTGATTGTTTTTGATCCACAATTCTGCCGTTTCGACAACTCTTGTGGATTCCGTTTCCACGCATTGAACACCTTGGAGACCTGACCTTTTGAGATACCGGTCAGTTGTACTGTCCTGGAAATCGTAGCTCCAGCTAGACTGGCTCCCACAATAACTCCTTTTTGGAACTCAGACAGGTCTGCTGTTTTCCCCATTTTGCTTAACTTGAGCAGCTACAGCTTGTTCCTACCCTGTACCTGCAGCTTGGAATGAGCATATACATCCATTCATTTGCATATCACAATCGTTTCTGACCTGTGACCCCGCTTTACATATCAGTGCAGTAATTCATCACGGTTTTCTAATTCATTGGCCAGTGTGTGTGTGTGTATATGGCCTTCTGCCCCGATCGCATCATTTACCTTCCAGCTAGAACAGTGTAAACATATCCACTCCGTTAGCAGTTTTTCGCCAAGGAGGAACAACTCATGCATGCATGCGCAGAAGGCAGTATGACAACCTTGAAGATTGTTATGAGGAAGTGTAGATAGTTTTTGACTCGCCCTAATATTTTTTCAGGGTTAACAAGTGGTTGGGATATTACGTTTTTCTGTCCAGGTATCAAATTTCTTTTAGGCCACTGTGTCTTCACAAAATGATTTTTTCGATTATTGTTATACCACTCACAAGAAAAGCAGCAGAACTTTGTAATATCCTAGTTGGAGATCTAATAAAAGTGCTATAACTTTTAAATCGCCGCAGATATACCAGGAATGCTGCTGTATTTTTAACAGCAAAAACTTCATGTTGTTATCATTGCCTGGCCAATTGGAATCATTAACTATTTTGTCTTTTGTGTGTTACAAGGAAATCCAAATTTTTTCGTACGGGTGTGAAGGCTTATTAATAAGGGTGAGAAACCCTGCCCTAGGGTATGCAGTTGCTCAAGCTTTTGTGAAAATTTTGCTTGGGTTATTTTCCTAATGACCCAACAGTTGAAGAAAATTAATTTTTTTGTAATGAAATGACTACCATTAGAAAACTTTTAATGTTTATCCGAATTTATTAGAAAATTATAAAAATCACAAATCATTGTGTGAGTGGCCATTCTTGCTGCTAAAACCGACATTATCAACAATTATATATAGAACCTGATTCCACGCTGTGTGACTGAATACAAACAGTTACGGATGTTGATGAGGATGTAAACTGAGTTCCTCCACTTTCTCAATTCATTTATGAAGTAGTTTTTAATAAATGCAGAAATAATTCAATATTCGTATTTTAAAATGTTCAGGATGCAATGTCGAATTTCCTATGCGGAAACAAAATTCCAATGCGAGTATTTTAAAGAATTTTATTCGTTTTTCAAAGTGAACATTAACTGTATTAATACTAAACCTTTTTCATTTGCTCATACTTATATTCGAAATCAGATATTGCAAAATTTCGTGTGGAAAAAATTGCAAAAAATGTGGAAAAAGAGTTACTGAAAAATAACTTTATAAGCATCCGATCAGTGTTGGTTACACGTGTGAGGAGAGGGGCAGAAATATCAATGGAACAAGCGAAATACTAGTTCCAGACAGACTTGGTGCCATGTGGGAGGCATTGGAAGATAGAACTGTGAGGAAGACCTTTGCAGATAACATATCTTCAAAAAAAAAACTACCAGGTGATCGTGGTACTGTTGAAGAGGAATGACCGTTGTTTAAAACTGCTGCGATAACTTCGGCTGCATTATGCTGTGGTCGTAAGCGACTGTGTGCGTGGCGCAGGACGATGAGAACGGTGAAGTCCAAGAAGTGGTCAAGGCAAATAATGAAGCCTGTTTGCTATGGCTTGCAAATAAGTCACCTTCGAGTCGAATACGGTACACTGGGGCGCGAAAAGCAGCATCTGAGGCAGTATCAACAGCTAAAGCCAAGGTCTGGGAGAAGCTCGGGGAGAAATTGGAGGTAGATTATGGTTCGGCGAACAAAGTATTCTGGCAGACCCTCCAGAATACTTTGAAAGAAGTCTCCGCCTCCTCCGTGGAAAGAAGTCTCTTTCATCACAAATTATTAAGAGTTCAGATGGGAGGCTTTTGAAAACGGGGAAAAGTGCATTGCATAGCTGGAAGGAATACTTTGCAACTCTTCTTAATTTAGTGTCAGTAACAACTGAGGCACATGACGTGCACCTTGGAGCGGAGAATAGTCACAGTAGTATGACCGAAGCAGAAGTCCGTGAAGACTAGAAAAGCTGTAGGTGATGATGAAATCCGGTCCGAGATGTTAAAGGCCTTAAATCAGGAAGGTATCCCTTGTGTCAGGTTGCTTGGATATCTGGCCAAAGCCCCTAATCATTGGCAGACAGGAAGTGTTGTCCCTAAATTCAAAAAAGGGAGACCGGAGAGATTGAAACAATTATCGAGGCATCTCTTTGCTCAGCATTCTTGGGAAAGTGTACGCTAAATGTCGGAAAAGAAAAGTCGGGAAATAGTCGACTCCAAACTTTCGGAGGAGCAGTGTGATTTCCGACCTGGCCGAAGCACGACGGATCACATCCTTGCTCTAAGGCAAATCTTTGAGAAAATTCTGGGTGTATGCAAAAGATGGTTGCGCTTGCTTTGTGGACCTCGAAAAAAGCATATGACAGAGTTCCTCGGTAGAAGCTGGCGAATGTTGCAAGAGTACTGAGTGGATGGGCAATTACTGGTTGTATTCATGTTTCTGTATGAAAGTTATGAGATGTGCGTCCGGATAAATGGCATTAAAAATATTATATATTATTCATAAGATATTTTTCCTTTCCATCGAATCTTTATATATTATCCATTTAGTGTTTTTGTAAGATTTATAAGTTCCTATGTTTCATTTTGTTTTTTTATCTCTTCTGTGGTGGAAATACGTAAAATGAAAATTTTAAAAATAAAATCGGTTAACGAAAGAATATTCTTTTGTGCCAAAATAAAAAGAAACTCTTCTAAAATATTTACTTCTATTTTAACCATTAGTCTTGTTTTTAAAATCAGAATTAAAGTTACATAAGGGGCGCCGAAATCATGTTAGGAAACCCCCATTGCAAAATCCTGGCTACGCCAGTGGTCAAGATTCAGCAAGAATACAAAGCAAAACAGGCCACAGACGTTTAAAAACAGGAATAGCCAATTATATAATTACAAAAATTATCATTCTTTATTTTAATTTGTTAATATTTTCTGAATATTTTTCCTCTCTTTGTACTTATGGACAAAATATGTTTATCTTGTGCTTTTCATTATAATTATTCTCTCCAGTAATTTTGTAAATAAATAAATAAAATATAATTTAATCAGACAGTTTATTAATATATAAATCCATCCCAGTTTATTAATGTAGATCATTTCAGGGATATTTTTTTTTTTTTTTACATTTCTTAATAAAAATCGAAAATGAAAGCAACGTTAACATGGTTGCGATGCAAACTACCTCTACTGACAAAAATCTTCAATAACAAGGATGATATTGTTTGTATTTGCGCCATCTATTGCCAACAATTTAAATTGCAATCTACTGGCATCCTGCTCAGCGATTTTTAATTTAATTACTTGCAGAACCCGCTCGAACGGATTTTCGCACAAAAAAAGTCTTTATTTTTGACTGGATATCATTTATCACCAGAGTCCTCCATTGCCATCGTTTAACGATCTCTAATCATATTACCATTTCAAATGGCATTTTTGTATAGATGAATTGAAACTGCACGTTATTAAATTCGCACATTCGAAAGGCTTATTCAGTTCTTGGAGTTGTCTATTAAACTTTATTCTATAAGCCGCTGTTGAAACCTATT
Source organism: Rhysida immarginata (assembly GCA_023313115.1). Taxonomy (NCBI): domain Eukaryota; kingdom Metazoa; phylum Arthropoda; class Chilopoda; order Scolopendromorpha; family Scolopendridae; genus Rhysida; species Rhysida immarginata. Next base: position 19,377 of record JAHWFO010022952.1, on the reverse strand, counting down.
TTGAATAATTAAAATTCTACGTAATGGATAAAGATAATCTGGTTGCAATAAGAGTGAAAATATTTTTTTTTTAAATTTGAAAATTGACATACGGTGAGCAAAAAAATTATCCGTCTACCGGTTTGCAGGTGATTGAAATGACTGACACTAAGTGACATATTCACATTATTCAAGTTTAATTGCACATATTAGTGTTTATACAGCTGTAAGCTTCTGAATAATACCCTGAACTTAGGGTTTATCATTGATATGAGATATTATAATACAAAATAGGTCTGTATGATATTTTTGTGACAAAAATATTATCCGTCCTTTTAAATATTTGGGCAGATGTACAATCTTAACTTAATTTTTAAAACTTAGTGGGACCTCCTTTGGCCTTCACAAAGTCTAGGCATCGATTGTGCATAGATTCTACTAAAGGTTTCTTTTTTCCATCTACATCATTCCAGTTTTTGTCAAAAAGTCTTTTAAATCTGCTTTTGACTTTGATCTACGGTTTTTCCTCTTCATTTCCATTATGACCCAAAGGTGCTCGATTGGATTTAAGTCAGGTGATTGGAGAAGCCAGTCAAGCACTTAAACTTTCTGAGGATTTGAGGAATTCTTTCACAGAATGGGCTGTTTTTTCAGAAGCATGGAGATTCTTATCAAGAACTTCTCTGTACTGGTGTTGGTCCATGATGCATCGATAAATTCTAGATGTCCCACCCCTGTAGCTGGCATGCAGCCCCATACCATGACACTTCCTCCTCCATGCTTCACTGTTGGCTTCAAACACTCCAGTCTATAAGCTTCACCAAGTGCTCTCCAACTTTGTTACAGCCACCAGAGGCAAATAAGTTAAATTTGCTTTCATCTGACCACACAATTTTATTCCAAAAGTTTTTGTCCTTGTTTAAATATTCATTTACCCAATCCAGGCGTCCCGCTCGATTTTTCCTACTGATGCAGGGTTTTTTCTTTGGCGTGCATCTTTTAAGCCCGGCTTCAAGTAACCGGTTTCAATGGTTTCAGGAATAATTGATAATGTTTAGATCATTTTTCACTTCTGCACGCAGTTCTACAGTTGATTTTTTTTCTATCTTTTTTAATGCATTTTACAATTTCTCTGTCTTCCCGTTCTGATATTTTCCTCTTCCTGCCTCTTCCAATTTTATTTTCTGATTTCTCCTGTTGTGTGATACTTTCTGTTGATATAATGGATTGATGAGCATGGAATTTGGAGTTCCTTTACAGTTAAACACTGACTTTTCCCATCCTTTAGTCCACCTATGAGTCTATCCCTCAAATCATATGAACATTCCTTTATTTTCTTATTTTTTTCTGCAACGTTTCACATCGTTTATTATCCATACCGATAAGTAATCTGTTGTGAATGTGATTGGTTAATTTTTTCATAATAGATAATATTTTTTTGGCTTAGAGTACTTACCTGGACGGATAATTTTTTGGCTATACTATTACAAGGTGTCTTATTATCTACTGTATTTGTACTTTTTCCCATTTAGTAAAGTGATCCCTACCCAATGTGAGATGTCATATAGTTAAATACTGTAGATTATGATAAATTTCCATTCAAAATTAATTGGTTTTATTTATTTTAAAATTTTTATGTTTATGTAAGCTGATGGACGGATAATTTTTTTGCTCACTGTATATCAGAAATCAGATAATAAGTCATCACATAATTTTTTATGTTCCGATACATGATTTTACTTTTCAAATGTAAAAACCATGTATAAATAATTAAAACTATGTACCCCTTTTAATGGAAAGAAATAGAAATAAAATCAAATAATAAAAAACAATTGATTAATAAAGATCACTTAATGTGGAGAAACACAAATAATGAGGTGAGAATCTTACGGAGATCTGGTTGATATAGACAAAAAACACAAGTGAAGAGAAGGTCTTGTAGAGAAATATTCACAGTAAAATTTGTGACTATTTCAAATTGTTTTCAACAGCCAATCCCAACAATGGATAAAAATAATGCTTCCTTGGATAGTTTATTTATTTATTTATTTTTTTTTTTACTGTCAGATATCATCGTATTAATGAGAAAATTGACCATTAAGTCTACTTCATGTTAATATCCATGGTCTATGATATCATCATTCAGTATAAGAAGATTAGTAACTACACTACTGTTTATAAAAATCGCAACACCCTGATGGAATAGCCCAATCTGCATTAAATTTGGAGCATTTGCATATCATGGGTCAGAAAAGAAACCATTAGATTTTCAGGTCAATGCAATGCGTTTTATTGTCACATTAGTATCGGGTGAAACCACCGTGGGATGCAATTACAGCCTCTAAACGTCGTGGCATTGAGTCAAACAAGCTCTGAATAAGGGCCTGGGGAATGTCCTGCCATGCTCTGTCTACACGGGTATACAGTTCATCCACAGTTGCTGCTGCAGGAGTCTGACGAGCCAATCGATGAGCAACCCTGTCCCACACATGTTCGATTGGGGACATGTCTGGTGAACGAGCAGGCCAGGGGAACAAGGGCGTCTGATGTGCTTGGAAAAAGGCGAGGACATTTCTGGCCACATGCGGTCGGGCATTGTCCTGTTGGAATACAGCGCCTGGAAGGTTCTGCAGGAAGGGGATGACTTCGGGTTGCACAACTTCCCTGATGTACCGGTCACTGTTCAGATTGCCATGGATTCTGATCAGACGGGAACGGCCGTGGTAACTGATTGCACCCCACACCATCACCCCTGGTGTTTGTCCTGAATGACGCTGCAGGATGCACTCTGGAAGGATGCTGGGTCTTCCTGAGCCTGGTCTTCGGTGTGCCCTGTTCTCTTCGCTCCACTGCCTCCATGCACGCATAATTGTCGTTGCATTACGTCCTACACGAGCAGCAATGTCACGATACGACCATCCCGCTTCACGCAGACCAATTATGCGTCCTCTTTCAAAGTCTGTCAGCTGTTGATATGGTACCCTTCGTCGTCGTCGAGGCATGGTGTTCTTTCAAGCAATTACTCTGAAAAACTAATCATTTATACTCTGACCCATTGTATGCAAATATTGCAAATTGCATATGGATTAGACCATTCCATCAGGGTGTTGTGATTTTTATAAACAGTAGTATATAAAAAAAGAGGGGGAGAAGGAGGCCAAAAAGGAAAAAATGTTCCCGTCAGGTCGGCCCCATCTCGAAGCCTCAAAAAGAAAATCGAGAACGGAAAAGAAATAAAACCAAAGACAAAAAGTAACATTAGAATTAATAAAAAAAACTGTTTATTTGGCCAGGGGACAGTCCTAATATCCAGCCTTTGAGTCTAAGTCGAAATTGTGAAATAGAAGTTGATGAAGCAATTGTTGAGGGTAGAGCTCTCCATAAGCGTGAGCCTGTATAGTCAGGTAATTTCCTACAGTATTCTTTTGCTACCAGGGGTATTTATTAATGTTTATATCTTGTTTCATAGTGGAATACTGGGTAATTAATTGAACGATGGTAAATCAAAGATTTAATGAGTGAGTTTTTAGATTTGTATAGATAAATCAATAATTGATTTATATATAATTCAGGAATTGATAAAATATTATATTTTTTCATTTCAATTAAAAGAAGTTTAGTTGAAGAAACATGAAAAATCATTTTCAGTACTCTAAACTGTAGTCTTTGAATTGACATTATGTCCATGACATTTCCACGTCCCCAGAAAATTATTCCATAACATAACAGAGAATGCAGAAGCGAAAAGTATAGTTGAATAAGAATGTTCCTAGGAAAGAAGGGGACCATATAAATATAATAAGAAGTTTTATAAAAAAAATTTTTTAAAACTGTAAGGTGAGGTTCCCAAGATAAATTACTAGAAATAGTAATTCCCAGATATTTGAAGGTTGAAACTCTTTGAATTTTGTCACCCTTGTATGTAAAAGTATATGAA
>JAHWFO010022952.1:1738-15361 GCA_023313115.1 Rhysida immarginata | reverse complement strand
GGGGGGGGGGGGGGACTTTGAAATCTTAAATAGGAACCCCAATTTTTAATGGTATATTCAGATTGTACACAATATTCGAGAAATATTTTATTCTTGGTGTTTTTTCAATTGATCCAACCATTTAGGAGATAGAGGCCCTGAATGTGTGGAACTTTTAAAGTTTTGAACTTAATTTTATCGATGAAGACAAAGAGATAGAGAGTGGGTCTTACAGATATTCCTATTCTACTTTTTAATGGTCTTTAAGAATCCGAAGTCAGAATTTCAAAAATCCAATATTTTTCAATAGACACTTACAGACTCTGCCTCCATAGGACTGCTGCCCACAAGACTTTGCTTGTGCACTAAAAAATTTTGAATTTTTGAAATTCTTGACTTCGGATTCTTAAAGACCATCAAAAAGTAGAATAGGAATGTCTGCAAGACCCACCCTCTATCTCTTTGTCTTCATCAATAAAATTAGGTTCAAAACTTTAAAAGTTCCACATTTTCAGCGAGTTGTGGATCCAATGTAATGGGCCCCACAATCCGGGCAAGTGGGCTTATAGACACTGGAGCATTTATACCTGTGTGTGTCAGAGTCCACTGATACTGCTGGAGGATACACTGAATGCTGTTCGTTACCTGACGATCGTCGCAGACCAGGTACACCCCCTTCGTGTCGACAGTATTTCCTCAGGGTGATGGCACCTTTCAACAGGATAATGCTCCTTGCCATACAACAAAAATTGTCCACGACTGGTCCGAGGAGCATGAGGATGAATTCAAGCTACTCCCATGGCCACCAAACTCCCCGGACCTCAACCCCACTGAACATTTGCGGAACCATCTCGATCGCCATGTCCGCAATCTGGACCCTCCACCACGCACAGTGATGGAATTACGGGACGCACTGAACGCCGAATGGTCCCAGATACCAGCAACCACCTTCCGAGGACTTATTGACTCTCTGCCACGTCGACTAGCTGCTGTGCTTGCCGCCAAAGGTGAATATTCCGGATACTAGCAGGTGGTCATATTAATGTGTCCCGACCTAGTATATATAAAGAAGTACGTTCGTTTGTGGGTTTGTTTGTGTGTGTTTATTACAAATCTACAGTTCTATTCCGATCTTGATGAAATTTTCACACTTGATCTTCAAAGCATGAGGAAGGTCACTGTTTACCTCAGATTTCGAAAAAATAATAAATATCGATAATAAATCGATATTCATGATGATGGCAAGACATACTAATAAGAGGTATCACATCATCACGCAATTTACCATTATTTAATAATGGTATCATTATGCAACATAGTTTGTGCATATAAATAAGGTTCATATGAAGATTCGTTCCACCTCTGCGAATTATAAAACAAAATTGATTTGTAACAATGATAGAATTCCTGTTGCTTGGGCTCTCTCTAAGAATTGATAGTTCTTAGAACTTAACATTTTCTTGAAAAAAATTAAAAATGATCAGTAACTGGAGATAATGGAGAGTTAGCAGACTAATGAGAAAGAGTGGAAAGGCGGTAGAGGTCTGAGTACACAGTTAATGTCATAATCGATAACATCATAAATCAACTCGACTCTTCAAATGAGGAAAAAAGTTATCCAGGCGTCAGAAACATCTGAACAACGAGAGCTTCGTCTACAGCAGGGAATTTTAGAATTACTGAAAACCAATTTGAGATTTTATTTAACTTCTTGAGGTTGTTCTGTTTACCTAAAACTGTACTTATCCCGGGCAACGCCGGGCGTATTGGCATAGAATCCCTGTTGTTCAGGTTTAAAAATGAGCAGTAACTGGAGATAATGGAGAGTTAGCAGACTACTGAGAATGAGTGCAAAGGTGACAGAGGAAGCAATCCTTGGCTCGGTGCGTATTGGTTTCGCCAGCCCAATCTGAGACAGTGGTGAGCGGTCAACAGAAAACACGGCGACTGCTAGACCACACAAAGTGATGAATGACTAAGATTTGCTTTAAGACATCGAGAGCAGAGGGCGTATTGCAACAACAGATTATAACCCCACTCAATTTGTTGGGATTTCACGGCAAACGGACACAAATGATCATTTCCATCCAGTGCCAACCAAGAAAAGAGTTGTATCATCCAAGTTTCACCACAGCAGGGCGAGTGTACATCTAAAGTAAAATTACGTGACTAAGAAATTATTTAAGCTTGCTGTGACCAAGAAATTATTTAGAGGTCCATCCATTGGGAGCATTTAAATTTTTTTTTTCAATTTTCATTATGAATTTTTACTGCATTAATTTTAAGCTTTTTCATGTGTTCATTTTAACTACATATTCATATTCAGTATTTCAAAATTTCATCCAAAAAAAAGTCCAAGCAACACCTGGGATATCACCTAGCTTATTTGGTAGCACAGCAGATCCAACATTTCCTAAAGAATCACCGATACATTTTGAATATAATCTGTGTGAATACGAGGTCTGTTCAAAAAATACGTAGACTGACGTCATAAAACAAAATATACTTTATTCAGAAGTTACACATCTGGGTCCCCTTCAAAGTACTCTCCTCCCCGACGCACACACTTATCCCAACGGTGTTTCCACTTTTGGAAACAGTCCTGGAACGCTTCTTTTGTGATGTCCTTCAGCGCCTTCGTCGCATTTGCCTTTATGTCGGGAATCGTCTCAAATCTCCTTCCTTTCAAAGGACTTTTGAGTTTGGGAAACAAGAAGAAGTCACAAGGAGCGAGGTCAGGTGAGTAGGGTGGGTGAGGAAGAACAGTGATCGAGTGTTTGGCCAAAAACTCTCGAGTTCTGAGGGCTGAATGGGCTGGAGCGTTGTCGTGATGAAACAACCAGTCACCTCTCGTCCACATTTCTGGCCTTTTCCACTCGTCCAGTGGCAGTTTTTCCGAGTTTAACACAAAATTTCACAGCAACTCTTTGCTCGTTCAAGTCACTCATTCTAAAAATCCGCCAAACGAAAAAAAACACACTTCACATACAACCGCGTAGCTAATCAACCAATACTGATATTTGCAATCAAAAAACTGCCTTGTAATCAGCGGATCTGTCAGAAGATGGCGACACCAAGCGATTTTGATTGGGACCAACAGGGCCCGCGCAATTCAAACAGTCTACGTATTTTTTGAACAGACCTCGTATATTGTGGTGATGATGCAATAATACTTTGATGATGATGCAATGATAGAACGTTCATTTCCAAGAATTATAACAATGAGCATAAAATGATGATGCAATGCAGAAAATTCGTTTACTAGAATTATTAACAATGAGGAGGAAATGAATATAATAGACGATATACATGGGGCAGTCTCTCTCGATAATGCAAAGGAGATACACGTGTCTCCCTTCAGTTTCCTAACAAACGTTCAGACGATAGGTGAAAATTTGTGTGTGTGTGTGTGTGTGTGTGTGTGTGTGTGTGTGTTTGTGCGTGTGAGTGTGTTTGTGTGTTTGCAACGCTTGAGGAGTGTAAAACCAATTACAGTTTTATTCCGAATAAAGGAATATATCAACACGAATCTTCAAACAAACCAGCATACGGTTATCTTATTACATATTACTTATTAATTCATACTTATCGAAATGCCACCGAAGAAAAGAAAGAGTATTGGCCAGAGAAACCCTGCAGCTAAAAGACAGAAAAGTATCCGGGCAATGGAAACACCTAAACAACAAGCTTCGTCTACAGCAGGAGCGTATGCGAACTTCAACGTCAAGGGCAAGGGAAACTTCGGAGGAAAGGGAGCTGCGTGTACAAAGAGTTCGACGTAGAACGGAAGAATTAAGGGTGGTGAATCGACATTCTGATATATATTTACGGGCATTTAATCAGGGGCAATCTTTTTTTATATACACGGAACAATTGCAGGTGTTTAAGTGAAGCAAATCAACATCCTTCTTGAGGCTGTTCTGCTTACCTAAAACTGTAATTATCCCGGGCAACGCCAAAAATTTGAATACAACGTAATACAACGCCAAAATTTTGAAATATCTTCAGTTACGATGGTCATACTTTTGTCATTTAATATAAACTCAAATGGCACCTTCTACTGAATTGTGTAAAATTTGCTCTGAAAAATTGACTTACAAATTAGAACATCTCACACTACAATGTAATGAGTGTGGTATTAAATTTCACGCCCGGTGTCTTGATATTACTATCAGTGATCTATATTCAATTCAAAAAGAAGATCTACCCTGGAAATGTCCTCTTTGTTCCAGGAATCAACAAGAAGATAATGAACATCCCAATGATAATCATGGAAATGAACCAATAACTAAAAAAGGCATTCTTGATAGTATTTCTGCTTGTATCAAGGAACACCTGGATGAAATGAAAAGCACCATTATAGACCTTGCTAATTCAGTAGACTTTCTTTCCAAGAAAATAGACGATATTTACACTGATTTAAAACAAACTCAAGTAAAGTTAGCAAAATGTGAGACTACTATCACACACTTGTCATTAGAAAATGATACTATGAAAAAAGATTTGCAAGCTATGAAGACGCAACTGGAAGATACCATTCAATATTCTTATAATTCCAATTTACTCATTAATGGTATTCCTGAAATACAAAATGAAAATCTAATGGACTATATTCAAAAAATTTGTATAAAATTAAATGTTGACTACTCTTCTCAAGACATAGATACAATTCACAGATTTGGAATCAGAGATGTTAATGGTAAAAAATCTAGACCCATTGTAGTCAAGTTTACAAACAAGAGGTTAAAACATTTAATAATGATTAACAAGAAAGTTATTCCATACTCCCTATCAACAGATTTTTTTGAAATTTTTGGAGAGAAATACCCCGTGTATATCAATGAACACTTATCCCCATATAAAAATTATCTTTTTAAGAAGGCTAGAGAAATGAAAGTGTCCAAAGGATTTAAGTATCTATGGACTGTAGAAGGTAAAATTCTGATGAGAAAAGATAGCAATTCAAGACCAATTATTATTATATGTGAAAAATGACCTGAATATTCTATAACATAAATCCTATGACTAATTTATCACTTTTTTATCAAAATGTAAGAGGCCTTAAAACCAAACTGCTTAATTTCTCTTCATCTGTTCGTGCAAATTCATACGATTTCATTTTACTCAGTGAAACATGGCTGAATAATCATATTAATAATGGAGAACTATTTGATGATAGATATCATATTGAAAGAAATGATAGAGATTTATTATTGAATAAGACAGATGGAGGTGGTGTTTTAATTGCAATCAAAGAAAGCATTAACTACTCTAGAAGTGATTTTAATCCTGGTGTCTGTCTCATTGACTGCGTGTTTCTATTAATCAACCTAGGACCAACAAAATTTTTACTAGGAGTATTTTATATACCTCCGTATATCTCTCATTCGGATTTTAAATTCTTTTTAGATAATGCTTCTTCTTTTGCCTTATCTGTCTGTGATAACTTTTTAATTGCAGGAGACTTTAATGTCCCCAACTATTCCGATAGTGCTATCCCTCTCTGTTCGAATGCAAACTCTAAACTCAAATACCTAAATAATTTCATGAATACTTTAAACTGTAAACAAATAAATACAATTACGAATAAGCATGGCAATATTCTCGATTTAGTTTTTATAAATTTTACAGAATTCTCTTGCCTTAAAGAAGATGGTTTAATAACTGAAGACGATTATCATCCATCATTAAATATTCTAGGCAAAGTAACTAATACATCTCAAAAATACATCAACTTAACCCCCCATCTCATCTATAATAATTTTTGATGATTAATTGGTCTTCTTTAAATAATTATATTTGTGTTAACAAAATGGTATCTAAATTCTATGATATTGTATATTATATTATTTCTCTTTGCGTACCTACCTCTTCAAAAAAGAGAATCAGGAAATTTCCTGTATGGTTCAGTAGAGAAACAATAAATATACTTAAATCAAAACATAAAGCTAGACTAAAAATGAAAAAATTAACTTCAGTTACTGAAAAAGAAAAATTTCGTTTACTAAGATCCAAAGCCAAAAGACTAATTAAACGAGACTTTAAGAAGTATATGCATAATGCTCAACTTCAAATTAGATATAATCCCAAAGAATTCTGGAATATAATTAATAAATTAAAAAATTCCGATGTGAAATATTTCAATAACATCATGTTTTATAATGATATGACCCTAGATAATTTAAATGAAATTGCTACTGCCTTTGCATTAAACTTTAAATCAGTTTTCAATGACTCTTCTATTTGCAATAAACATTTTGAAGATGTTTTTCCTGGGATATATCAAAGCACTACTAAAGTAGACAGTGCTACTGAAATATTTTCCCAATCAGAAATCATCGATGCTATTAAAAAAGTTAGAAATACAAAATCATGTGGACTTGACAACATCCCATCATCTATATATATAAAGAAGGATGTTTGTGGGTCTGTCTGTGGGTGGGTCTGTACGTTTTTTATACAAATCTACAGTTTTATTCCGATCTTGATGAAATTTCGCATACATGACCTTCAAAGCATGAGGAAGGTCACTGTCTACTTCAGATTTCGAAAAAATAATAATTATTGATAAAAAATCGATATTCATGGTTATAGCAGGGCATATTAATGAGAAATATCGCATGACCAACAATGCAAGACAAAGTTTTTGCAACAATGGTATCAACACGCAATTCACAAACACTCTGCACGGACCAACAATATATATCTCATGACCAACAATGCAAATAAAAGTTTGTGCAACAATAGGTATCAACAATGGTTTCAACACGCAATTCACCAATAACAATGAGCTCAAAATGATGATGCAATGATAAAGCAATCCTTTCCAAGAATTATAACAATGAACATAAAATGATGATGCAATATGGATAAGTTTCAATTTGTAACAATGCATAGAATTCCTGTTATTCAGGTTTTTCTTAGAAAAGAGAGTTCTTAGTACTTAATAATTTCTTGAAAATCTTTAAAAATGATCAGTAGCTGGAGATAATGAAGAGTTAGCAGACTATTGAGAAAGAGTGGAAAGACGACAGAGAAAGCAAACCTTTAGCTCCGTGCTGTATTGAGCAAATGGGAAGCAAGTAAATAGAAGAATTGGCGACCGCTAGACTACCCAAAGTGATGAAAGGCCAAATTTTGCTTCAACACAACGAGAGAAGAGTGGAAATTGCAACAACATCAAGTGTACATCTGAAGTAAGATTACCTGAGTAAGAAATTATTGGAGCGGTCCATCCATTGTGAGCCTTTAAAAAGATTTTTTTCGAATTTTCATTAAGAATTTTTACTGTATTAATTCTAAGCATTTTCATGTGTTTATTTTTAAGATATTGCAAAATTTAATTTAATTTTTTGAGATTGTTCTGTTTACATCCAAGTGTAATTATCCCGGGCAACGCCGGGTACCTTTGCTAGTATATATATAAAGAAGGATGTTTGTGGGTCTGTTTGTCTGTACGTTTTTTATACAAATCTACAGTTTTATTCCGATCTTGATGAAATTTCGCATACATGACCTTCAAAGCATGAGGAAGGTCACTGTCTACCTCAGATTTCGGAAAAATAATAATTATCGATAAAAAATCGATATTCATGGTTATGGCAGGGCATATTAATGAGAAATATCTCATGACCAACAATGCAAGACAAAGTTTTTGCAACAATAGGTATCAACAATGGTATCAACACGCAATGCACCAACACAAGGCAGGGATCAACAATATATATCTCATGACCAACAATGAAAGGAAAATTTTTTGCAAGTGTAATTAACCCGGGCAACGCCGGGTAACTCTTCTAGTCTTCTTCTATATATATAAAGAAGGATGTTTGTGGGTGGGTCTGTCTGTACGTTTTTTATACAAATCTACAGTTTTATTCCGATCTTGATAAAATTTCGCATACATGACTTTCAAAGCATGAGGAAGGTCACTGTCTACCTCAGATTTCGAAAAAATAATAATTATCGATAAAAAATCGATATTCATGGTTATGGCAGGGCATATTAATGAGAAATATCACATGACCAACAATGCAAGGCAAAGTTTGTGCAACAATAGGTATCAACAATGGTATCAACACGCAATGCACCAACACAAGGCAGGGATCAACAATCAATATCTCATGACTAACAATGAAAGGAAAAGTTTGTGCAAGTGTAATTATCCCGGGCAACGCCGGGTACCTCTTCTAGTTCTCCTATATATTCGAACATATACGAGTCCTTTAATTTCCAAGCATTCCTATTTAACGAAATGAGTGTCAGTTGTTGAAGCTTTCTGTGTAAAGGTATATTTTTTCTTCATAATCTATTGATAAAGCGTTTCTACAAAAGCAGGTATTATTGAAGAAGGCGATTAGATACTATACTCTGTCCAACGAAAGCTGGAGTGGGTGTGTCCACTTAAACTTCCAATTTCAATTGTTAGACACTGTTGTCAAAATATAATTAACAATGTGTAACAATTGAAATTGAAGCTCAACTGGACACGCCTACTCCAACTTTCGTTGGATAGATTATAGCTATCGGCAACAATTTGCCAAACAAATATTAGCTAATAATGACGTAAGGCGTAAGTAATTACATCCCATATTTTAGCATTGAAAGTTTCCTCTGGTACCATAAAGGTGTCATTAAAAATACGTACCATTAAACTAATTTCCACTGTCAATAATTTCTCATTAAATTCATCGACGACACATGATTACAGATTGTTTGTTATATTACATGCAATTTCTTACCATTAAACCACGTACGTTTGAACCAATTTCGACTCACATTAATTTTGCATGACACGTCATTCCAAGTGGTTTGATATACATACTACATGCCATATCTTACCATTGACAGTTTCCAATGGACCATAATGGTATGACTAAAACACGTACCATTGTACCAATTTTGATTGATTTTGACCATAAAGGAAGAGCATGACGTGTCTACAGTTTTATAGGTGACTAGAATAGTGATGGTTCCATGATTTGCTTATATAAATTCACAGTTTGGGAATAAAAAAAAAGATAAAACCTGAAATTACTTATAAGTTGAAATTGCCTGACACAGAAAAACGGATTACAGATTTGAATTCAGGAGGCAAATTTCCATAAGAATCACCAATGTTTAATCCACAAAAATTATTTAATTTTTTTTTTTCGTAGAGCCGCATTTTTTTCAGATCCTGGTGGATTACAGAGAAAAACAGTCAATCTTTGTTTTGATTTTTTTCCTACATGACACGACTCACCTTTAATAGCAAGAGTCAGATGCAGAAAACACTCCTGTTTCATCTACATTGAAGATGTCGTCCAGGTTGTAGGAGTCAATGTTTTCTTTTTTTGATCTCACCCGTTCGCCATTCATTAGTTTTTTTCAAATAGAACTTTCGTTACCTCACCACAAATTGTTCTTGCAACAATGCCATTACGATCACGGAATCAATTCAACCACCCGACACTTGCCTGAAAATGAATATAATATTCGAAATACATATTAAGGAAAAAACAATGTATAAATAAGTTTCTTCTGAATTTTCTTAATCATTTGAGCATTTCCCTCATATTGCGTGAGTAGCATAATTAAGACGAGAAAACAAAAAAAGCATCTTACTCGACAATAGAAATGATCCTATTGAAAATTAGAAGGAGTTCGAGTAATCATTCTTAGCCAAGCATTTCTTGAATTACTAATAATAATATTAACTTGAGCATCAGAAGACAGCCGGGTCTCAAAATGATCCCTAAATCTTTAACATTTAAAATAATCTTAATAGAACGTCCAGTAAGAGCATATAAATATTTAACACATTTAGAAATTATGGTAAAAATTCTACAAAAGCGGACTGGATATGCTTGCATTAAATGTTAGATATTGCTGCATGAAACTTTGTGCAGAATCAAAGAAAACGTGCATTGAAAGTGTTTTGGGACATATTAGCCCAAGCATAGAGGTAGAATATCAAACTGTAATGTTATTAATTGTTTTTTTAACTTTTAACTAATTTTTAAAATATTGTACGTCTTTTGCTTACCAGGTTTATCTTTATGCAAGTCGTTATTGTCAGGCAATAAAGCATTGATTTGGTCATGCATTCTTCCTTACTCATTAGGTATGCCAATAATTCTTCTATTTCATTACAGGGAGCAGGTGTCATTGCCTTATGAACTTCAATACATTCCACTTATGGCTCCTATATATTTTACTTATAGTTCCAATTTAAAATATCATTGAAGAAATCCAAGTTTCAAGCACGAAATATTTGTAAATCCACTCTCGTTTCCATGTTTCTGTATGTTCAATGATGAATAATCCACTATTCAGAAACCGGTAACTATTGATTGAACACTTTGAGACTGCAGCAGTGTTCCAAAAGTGTTAGGGCAGAGAGAAGAAAATTTTCAAAAACCAGATTTCTTAATCGAAACTAAAAGTTCTAAACTTCGGGGGTCACTAATCTCGGGACTCTCCCGCAGGCACTAAAATTGTTCGGCAGGGTCACAGATCCTGAATATTTTATATTTTTTCAGTTTTCATTACCAGAAGTTGGAACGATGCCATTCTTCTCTTTAACTTTCACTGCTATCCTTGAAAATACTTCCGCTGCACGACGATCATTTCAAAGTAACTCTATATTATTGTTATTGGGGCATGATGTCGTGCATGCAATTATTTCTATTTTCTTGGAAACTAAAAATATCAGGACATACGAAATTTTTTGTTAATTTTCTTGCGAGGAATCATTCGCTGAAATTTGTCGCTATTGTTTTAGTTCACTTTGCATTTACTTCTTTCTGAATGTACTTTGTGACCATCTTTCAGCAGAGTAAATTAACAATGAAAATAATAGACTGAGAGAAATTTAAAATTAGAATTTAAAAAGGAACGACCAACCAATTAAAAGCAAACGCAGAAAAAACGATGCTGTAACAATCGGGGATCAATTCTTTTAGGTCATCAGCTGTCTTCAGGGAGGTTGTAGAAATTGAATTTTCTTGAATCACCGAGAGGATTAGAATCCGAATTACATAAAGCTGAGTTACACCATTTAATTTCAGTTGTTTCAAATGCATCTAGCATAGTAGCTTAGTCTAATTTTTTCAAGAATTTAACATCTTCTTTACAAATCTGGTGTCTATTTGCAATGACGTTTTGCTATAGAGGATTGTCTTTTCTACCAAGTGTTTATATGCGCCATACTTTTTTTTAAATCTAGTCAAAATCGGTTATTTCGATTGGCCTTTGTCAACATCGAGATAAAGCGCATCCCACATCTCAATCGGGAATTTTTGAAAATAAGTGCCACTCCTGTAAGGAGATTAAATAAGGAAACCACTTATCCACACAAAAAATCCATACTGTTTTATTCATAATTTTTGGCGTGCCATGCTAATATTTGCTACTCCTGTAATTTTTTCTACAAAAGCCAATCGAAACGCCCGATTTTACCAAATTTAAAGAACATATGGCACACTTAAAAATTTGGTAGAAAAAATAAATCCTCTGTACTAACAATTGAATTTTAAGAAGTGCAACTCAGCTTTAGAAATGACTTCGCTTCTGTTCCCCTTGGTTATTCAAGAATATTTAATTTCTACAATCTCCATAAGTACAACCGATGGTCTAAAAGAACTGACCAATAAGGTTTTTAAATGAATAAGGTTTAAATTTTTTTTTCAGTAATGTGAGTGTATTATTGTTGGGTGTTTTTGTCGGGTTTTTTATATTGTTGTATATTTATTTATTTAATTTATTTATTTATTTAAAATTGTAAGCAACAGACCGAGTGCCCAGTAATGGCTTACAGCTGAACAATTAAATTGAAAGAAAAAAAAATTAACGTACAATAAATTTGTAGATAATAAAAAAAGGAAAATATTATTATAAATAAAAAATTGTAATGAAAGAAAAATAATTAAGAATTACAGAATTGGAAAAATAGTTTCTATAACAATTTTTTTGAAATGGTTATAACTCATTGCATTGATATCAATCAGATTGGATATAATATTACACAATGTAAACATTCTATAGAAGGGTAAATTTTTAACAATTGTTTTTTTTAGTAAAGGTAAATAAAAAATTTCATTGTTTCGGGAATTGAGCTTAGGTACGCGTAATTGAACAGAATTAAGAAATTTAGAAGAGTAAATGATATTATGATAAAGCTTAAATAAATAGCAAACATCAAATATAAGCCTTCTTTTAGATAATTTGTCACATGTAAAATATTTTAAAATGTGACTGGTGTCAGTGTGTGTTTTGAGTTCGTTTGGTGTTTTGTTTTTATTTCATAGTTGGTTGGTGTCGTTTATGCAAATTTCTGTGTTTTAAGTGTATTTGTTGAATAAATGAGTTTTGTAGCGATTGTGTTGTGGTAGTTGTGTAAGAGTTTTGTGGTGGGTTTGGTTGCGAATATCGATCATGTGTGTGGAATTTTTAAATAAAAATAAGTCAAGTTACTGTATAGGAATTTTTATGTTTTGTAGTACGTAAGTGATATTTTCCTGATTGTTGGAAACAGTTTTTTTTTAGTTATCTGAGGGAAGCTGCCGCAATTGTTTGGATAATCGTAAGCAGACATTGTTGGGGCAGCTTTTCTCAGTATGTGAGCATCAACAAACCCGGAGGAAATGGGAGATTGTTGGGAGAGTGAGCGATCGTTGTCGTTTGTTTGCAGGCAAGCGTCGAAAAAATAAAAGAAAAGTTCGTTCGAGTCCTCCCCTCCCGAGCTAGCAGCGATGATGTTTCTGGATGTGTCTGCTACTGGAAAATAGCTTTGATGAAAGCAGGCCTGTATGAAGGTTACAAATTAATTTTAAATAATATGTCTTGTGAATTGATGATGGCTATGTTTTTCTTTTAATGTGCGTGACTGTTATACGTCGAAAGCGAGCAGTACATGAAGGAATGCACCTAGAACGAAGTTTCCCGACCAAGATGAGAATGAATCGGCAACAGAGCGGTGAGATCGTTCCATTTTAGTATTACAGACAGACTTCACGTTATGATCACCAGTGGGGAAATTTAACGTTTGGGAAGGTGCATATCAAAAGAAAGTGACGATCATCATTACTAGCCCAAGATCGACAGTTAATTCTCTTATGAGAATCTATTTGAGTTAAATATTTGTTTATTGCACGGCGCTGAAGCACACTGGCATTGAGTAGTGATCAACATCGCGTTAAATTTGTATTAAGTTAAGCAGAAATGTTTACAATAAACGATATTCATAACCATTTAGCGTCTGTGAAGCGAAGCCTGTCACGTGGGGGCTTTCCTTGAACGTTTATTGAACGTATGCCTATAGGTATTGTGATACGTGAGTGAATAGAGTGAAGTCTACAGCGTCTATGAGCGGACAGTGAAAGGTCCAAAGGTTGTTGTTGAGGGGTTAATGCTCTCTCCCCTGGTTGACCAAGCAGTTGCAGCGCTAATTTGTAGCACTGTTTGGCAACAAAACAAAGGAGGGCGTGACGCTTTCGTGGGATAGTTCTCACAATCTATTCACTCTCGTCAGGTACTTGCGGCCTGTGTTGTAGGCCATTACAAATTGGGCATAGAGTATGATGGGCTCATTGGCTCCCCATGTGCTGGTGCACGTTTTCAATTAAATGTTTGTAAATTCAGAAGATTTCGCGTTATTTTAAC
>JAHWFO010022948.1:242522-265270 GCA_023313115.1 Rhysida immarginata | reverse complement strand
TTTCAAATTTATGAAAAAGTTTGGTAAAATTCTATTCCTTTGACTTCGAAGCTGTCCTTAGATATACTGCATTTTCTTATTGAGGCACATAAAAACCATCTATCCGTTGTCAAATGGTATGGTTCTATCTGTTTGGAATTATTTTTTAAAAGAGACGCTCATTCCCGATATTGTTACAATCAATTCAAATAGAATGAAGAAAAATGATACATAAATTATTCAGCTCCGCTCTTCATAAACCCCTGGCTCAGCTGACTTCTCTGTCTAGATTATCCTTCATTTTTTTCACTCTCATTGAGCAGAATTTTGAAAAGAAGACCAAAAAAATTTTTTCGTATGCCGTTTTTGATCAAATAATAAAAATTAATACTCTAAAAGGGTTTATGTTGTAATTTTAATTATTTTTATCAGATTACACAATTATATCCTAATTCGTTTCTGCTTATACTATGCATGGTAGGCATCGTGCTAAGTATTCATGACGTTGAGGCTACATGCAGTGTGAATTATCGGCCGCTGTAGCTGATATTCGGCAATATTCGGAAATTGACATTAAAAATCCAATTTTCACATATTTAACCGTTAATTTTTTGGAAACGAGTTTTTGCATAAAATATATTAAGACAAACTGCATCTAATGACACCTTTGACAAGTGAAAATTCCGTGACCTTTGACAACTGCTTCATGACTAATGCCAACTCGTGCCGACATCAACCTCAACTGTTGTTGACAATCATGAACACACCCATAGGCATAATGCCTATATGTGCTGCAGTAGATGTTCAAACAGCAGGAAAAAAATGCTTTCTCAGAGACGATGAGCGACGCAAAATTTGGGCAGCGAAGTTTTGTATTAACTTAATGATAAACTTATAAATGCAATTCATCTTTTTATTTCTTTTTTGTATAAAATTATTGCAATCATTTTTAAATTATCATTTATAAAAACTTTTCAATCGAAAAATAAAATGCTTTATGTATTTTTTTCATACTTTTTAATTAACATTGTACCAAAACTCTTTGTTATTCCCCTCTGGACTAATGTGATGTACTGTTTTTTGACATACACCAGTCCAGTTGAGATTATCTTAACGGTATTAATTATCATGAATAAAGCACTCTAGCTCTATCTTCTTCTAAGGCACGTGATCATATAGTGAACAATATTGTTTTGTACCCGCAATAAATTGAAATCAGGGTTGTCCCTCACATTCTCCTTTCAATAAATCTATGCTGTAGATAGTTTCAATCCAAACTTATCTTTTGGGTTGTGTAGCGTTTGCTGTAAGTGGTGTATTGCGTGGTGACAATAAAACGATCTGACTCCATTCTCGTTAATATATAAGGCTATTTTTTAATAAGAAACTATGGTACTATAACTAAACACTACATTTTGATACTAATGACAATAACTATATACGATGGTAATTAAAAGTTGGCATGTCTGCGTGAGAAGAGAGAGTTCTGTTTTTTTTGGTTGCTGCGATCGCTCTGTCTTGGTCACCTCTCTTCCCAGAGTACCACGCGTGTTTTTGAGTGGCCTCTGGTGGTCGTTCGGTGAAGTCGGCTTCACCGCCATCTGGTGGCGACCCGCGGAAGGTAGCCGCGGAGCTCGCCATAGTACTCCCCCCCGAATGCCAGAGGTGCGGTTCGTTACTGGTATCTAGGATTAAAACGTACCTGCCTGCCGGATCGGGTGGTGGTGCGGGCGATGGGGTTCACTGGAACTGTGGCTGTAGCTGCAGAAGACGCCGGCAGGGTGGCTTGGGACGGTGTAGCTGTCGTCGTCATTGCTGTGGATTCGGTGGCCGATTCAGTCCAGATGAAGGCGGGCTTTAGGCGGTCTATGTGGATTGTCTCATCCCGACCGTGTCTGCGGATCGTGCAGTGGGTGCTTGTGCGTTTCACGACGGGGAACGGGCCATCGTACGGGTTCGAGAGCGTCGGTCTGGCGGTCTCGATCCGCACGAACACATGCGAGCAGGATGTCAAAGCGGGATGGATGAAACATGCTGTCCTGTTGTGAGCGGACGTAGGGGTTGGTTGGAGGGTCCGCATGGCATCGCTCAGATGTTGGAGGAAGGTGGAAGGCTCGGACGGTGGGGTGCTGTTGGAGATTCGGGTAAATGAAGAGTGGAGCCGTACACCATCTCGGCGCACGTGCCTCAGAGGTCGTCCTTGTAAGCTGAACGTAAGCCTAGGAGTACGATTGGTAGCGAGTCCATCCAGTGCTGGCCGTGGCAGCGGAGAGCTTGCTTGAGAGAGCGATAAAAACGTTCCACTAAACCGTTGGCTGCGGGATGGTAAGGGGTCGTACGGATGTGGTCGATCCCTAGCGTGGCTATTAGGGAGGCAAACAGGTTGGAGGTGAATTGCCGTCCCTGGTCGGTGGTGATGGTTGTCGGGACGCTGAACGGGGGATCCAGTGACGGGTGAGAGCTCGTGCCACTGTTTTGGCGGTCATGTCCTGGAGGGGGAATGGCTTCTGGCCAACGGGTGTACCGATCCACGCACGTGAGAAGGTATTGGTGGCCTTCCGAAGGCGGAAGGGGACCCACGAGATCAACGTATATGTGGCTGAATCTCGTGGCGGGGAGCTTGAATGGTTGTAGAGGGCTGTGAGTGCGCCGATGTATCTTTGCTCTCTGACAGCCTGTGCACGCTCGGGACCACTCAGCGACGTCCTTGTTGATTGATGGTCAGACGAAACGCTGTAGGACGAGTCGTCTCGTGGCGTTCACACCTGGATGGGCCAGGTTGTGGAGCGTCTTGAAGACCTGTCGGCAGAACGCGGGCGGGACGTATAGTCTGACGTTTCCGTCCTTGGTGTCACAATATATGTGGGTATCGGAGTCCAGCTGTAGGTGTCGTTCCGGTGGAGTAGGTCTTGGAGCTCGTCATCCTCTGTCTGGGCCTTCGCCAACGCAGCGAAGTCGGTGGCTGGTAGACGTAGCTCTGCGATATGGGACAGGGTATCGGCAACAACGTTGCTCGAGCCTGCCACGTGGCATATGTCGGTTGTAAATTGTGCGATAAATTTACGATAAAGTGACGCTGTTGGCGGGGAGAACATGAGTCTGCCTTCCTGGTGTATGCGTACGTGAGGGGTCTGTGGTCGGTGTAAACGGTGAACTCACGGCCTTCCAGTTCATGGCGGAAATGCCCTATGGCCGCGAAGATAGCCAAAAGCTCTCGGTCATAAGTGGAGTATTTTGTCTCAGCCGAATTTAATTTGTGCGAGAAAAATGCAAGGGGGCGCAGCTCTTGGTCTCGGTGCGTGTGGAGCGTTGCGCCGATGGCTGAATCGGACGCATCCACCATCAATGCTAGCTGTTGATCAGGGGTCGGAAAGGTTAGGGTCGCGGCCTGCGCGAGATCGCGCTTGCATGTTTCGAAAGCGGCACGTGTGGTCTCACACCACGCTACTGGACGCGTGTCCTTTTTTATAGAGTCTTTTGTCAACTCATGCAGTGGGGCTTGCTAAGAATCTTGGTAAGAATCTTGGCGGTGTTTGGTAAGAATCTTCGATAAAAATTCAGCATTGCAAGAAAACGTCGCAATTGAGCGATGGTCTCTGGCAATGGAAATTCTGCAATTGCCTTCGTCTTCTCAGGGAGGGGGTGAACTCCGTCCTGGGAGACTAGGCAGCCCAGAAAGGCGACGGAGGGCTGGCAGAAAACGCACTTGTCTAAGTTGATTTTTAGTTGGTAATCACTCAGGTGTTGTAATACCTGCCTGATATGTTTTGAATGCTCCTCCTGATATGTTTTCGTCCACGTACGGAATACAGAAGTCAAGACCGGCGAGCACCTGGTGCATATGGCGCTGAAAGGTTTGGCCGGCGTTGCGTAAACCGAACAGCGTGGTCGTAAATTCGAACAGGCCGAACGGGGTGGTTATAGCAGTTTTGGGGATATGGTCGGGCAATATCGGTATCTGATGATATGCCCTGGCCAAGTCAATGGTGGAGAATACTTTTTTATCGTGTAGAGTCTGGGTGCAGTCCTGAATATGGGGTAAAGGGTAACGGTCTGGTGTCGTCACCGCATTTAGGCGACGGTAGTCACCGCATGGCCGCCACCCACCGTTGGGCTTCCTGACCATGTGCTGTTAGAAGACAGGGGGCTGGCCCAAGGACTCTTAGAAGGCCTGACAATGCCGTCAGCCATCATGGCTTCAAATTCCTTTCTGGCTGCCTGGAGCATGTCGAGCGATAGGCGTCTTGGTTTTGAGAAAACGGGGGGGGGGGGGGGGGGGATAAAGGTTTTGGTCCAAAAAGGCGGCGGTTTTGGTCCAAAAAGGCGGCGGTTTAATGGCTACTCGTGCGATTTGTGGGGATTCGGGGGTATCTCCGGCCATATTTTTCTTCAGGGAACAAAGGGGTCGGTCTTAAAAAAAACGTGTGGGGGTTTCACCATGAAAGGCAGGGACTCGTGTCTCTTGCCACGTGCTTGTCGCTGAAATTTGCACAATCTAATGAAGGGACGTGGCTTTGTGGCAGGGTCAAAACAACGATAGTTGCACGTACCTTTACTTTTCGTGTTGTTGCCGTGCCTACTGCTGGGCTTCCTTGGTTGTTGTGGTCGGGGCCACGTGGTTGGTCACTCCCTTGGTGCCTGGTAGTCTCTCTGCCGATTTGTCAATCCCGTCTGCTGCTGTCGTGGTGATTCTGTTGATCACGTCCGGGTCACCAGTTGTAGCGTTTGCTGTAAGTGGTGTATTGCGTGGTGACAATAATACGATCTGACTCCATTCTTGTTAATATATAAGGCTATTTTTTAATAAGAAACTATGGTACTATAACTAAACACTACATTTTGATAATAATGACAATAACGATATACAATGGTAATTAAAAGTTGGCATGTCTGTGTGAGAAGAGAGAGTTCTGTTCTCCTTGGTTGCTGCGATCGCTCTCTCTTGGTCTCCTCTCTTCCCAGAGCGCCACGCGTGTTTTTGAGTGGCCTCTGGTGGTCGTTCGGTGAAGTCGGCTTCACCGCCATCTGGTGGCGACCCACGGAAGGTGGCCGCGGAGCTCGCCATAGGTTGTATCTAAAATAAACACACGTGATCGAGCATGAACCGTGAAATAAAACGCAATTAAAATTAAAGACTAAAAAAAGATTTTTTATTGAATAAGAAGATATCAAAATTTGTGACAAACTAAGAGGAAAAAAAAGATCCGGGAGGTTAATTGAAGGATTAATAGGGACAAGAATACAAGGAACAAACTGGCGGCAAACTTCTATGAAGAGGGTATTGGAAAATTCGTCCACCGTTATGACAAGTGTCTCATTCTCTACAGTGACTATGTCAAAAAGTAATTTTGTTATTCACATTTGTCTTTATTTTATACTCCATCGGAGGCTGAAAAAAAGTAGCCCTCGTATTACAAAAACTCACACAAAAAAATAGCCGCACATTATGCACATGTCTCTTAATCGCCATCCCCACCTCCGCCACTCCCCACTTGTTTTTACTTAACGGCCCCATACTGCCCACTTGCTATGTAACGCCCCCTCCATAAATCTCTAGATAACCAATGACCCTGCCACCCATTTTGAGAAACGTGGATTAGACCTTCGAGCATAAAAACCCTTCTAAAAATCCCTTTTTTGTATTTTTATGCTGAAGGGTTAGACAACATAGTCTAGATGTCATGAGTCATTGAGGTTGTCTTTCTTTGACGACAGTCCTGAATGCAGTATTATACAGTAGCTACATTACAGATAAGAATCCCCACACGTTCACTCTGTTCTACTCTCTCATTTCCTTGTGTTTTTATAGCATTAGCCTCCCCCTTTTTGTTTTAACAGGATGCTCTATCATATCTTTCAACAATGGGTAGCCAGCTGATTCAGATATCAGCAGGGCTTATTGCATCATCTCTCTTAGGGGCCATCCATAAATTACGTCGCACATTAAGGGGGAAGGAGGGGGTCAACAAAGTGTGACATCTTATGACAAAGGGGAGGCGGAACGAGTTACAAGATTCATGATGTCACGTGTATTAAGCTAAAGTATTAAACTCAAAACTTCAACTCTAATGAAAAACTTTAAAATATTACCAACAAAATATTACGAGGGTTGTTCCAAAAGTAAGTTTCATCATTTTTTTTCACATGGAAACTTTATTACCAAAAAGTACACCATTACATCATAAACTATACACCTTGCACAATTTTTCGGCATAGCGCCACCAACATTGAGACAATTGTCATAGCGTGTAATCAGTTTGAAGAAAGAGTAACAGAAGAAAAAAAATGACGAAAGTTCTTTCGGAACAACCGTCTTAATATTATATGGTATAAATTTGTTTGTATCACTTTTTGGCACGTGGAGGCCACGCTAGTTCACACCAGAGACAAATGAAAGAAGGAGACTGGCAGTGCCCTATTCATTTCGCTGAGTGCTACTGGTGCCAGCGGAAGTGCAGCATTCGCCATGTTACGATTGGCAAAAACCTAAGGCGGCATATATTTCTCAATGTAATTTCAGCTGTTTTTGTAGATGATTTCTGGAAGTATTAGTAAGCATAACCTGTTTTCTGATTTTTAAAAAAAAAACTTTATTGCATTAACTAATGATAACGTATACTTTTAATGACTCCAAATAGCTGATTCAATGCCTAACGAATTTTTAAAAGACAAATATTTTAAAATTTTAAATTAAAAGTAAAGGAAGAAATAATTCTCAGTTCAATAAAATAATCAATTTATTAATCCACATATTGTAATCAGGAATTGTTTGCGATTGATTCACATCGACCTCGGTAGCTCAGTGGTGGCGTGATCGCCTCTGATGCCCGAGGACGCGGGTTCGACTCCGGCCGAGGATGACGAGGATTTTTTCAGGGAGAAAATCCTGAGATTACGCACTCCTTTCGGAAGGGAAGTACAGATGTTGGTCCCGTGTAGTCATTTGCCGGCTGCACGTTAAAGAATCCTTACAAGGCAAAATTTTCCGCCCCTATAATCCTGTCCTGAAATGACCATAGAAGTTGAAAAGGACGTTAATACCAAACAAACCAAACCAAATCGTTTGATTCACATGCATTGCCTCGGGCAATCAGCTGTTTCTTGCCAATCCCAACATGGCGGCACGAAGGCACCACTAGAGGGGAGGTCACTGCCAGTCTCTTTCCTTCATTTGTCTCTGGCTCACACTCACTGTAACTTTAGGTCAGAGTGTCGGCCAGTTTTGGCACGTGTCAGGGAAGTTCTTAGTTTGATAAACGATGACAATGCTATGTTTGGATGATAATGATGTTGACACATCGAATGTTCCTAACATTATCCAAATCGACAAGGAAGTGACTGCTATGCCAGTCATAAATAATATAAATGAATGGGTTCAAAGTCCATGGACACAAGATGATTAAATTTTGATTGTTCATTTGAATTGTTTTGTAAATTTTCTATAATGTTTATATTAAAGGGTGGTTTACATTCAGCGACTTCGCGAAGTGAAGCGTTTCCCCGAATCCAGGTGTTTTCTATACGTCACAAAGCCACGCGTGTTAAAATGCAGAGCGGTTTCACATTCAGTGTGGAGCTAGGCGAACTCCCTTCTCTGCTTTCATCCTGCGTCTTCCCCATCCCCCCAAGCTAGTGAACTATGCTCTGATTTGATGTTGGATGAATCGTCCTTTCATCCAGTCCTGTTGCTTTCTAGATATCATGTATATATATCGTGATAACATGGCTTTCATGGCATCGTGTACATGTATATATTATATATTTTTATTAAAAAAATATCAGAAATGAGGCACACGTGCGCAGAAAATACACAATCGGCTAATTTCAATAAGACCAACTTGATTGGTGGAAGTGGGTTAGAAACATTTGCTGAGGATTCTGGGACTGGAGAAATGCTCACTCGTAGCTGATTGGCTGCACATTAGGAGCGACTTCTGAAAATTCCAGCACTGTTGGAATTTAAAAACCCACGTTGTTGTCAGCTCTAACCTGCTTTCCGCTGCGAATTCTTTGAATGTGAAACGGTTCCAACAACCAAAATCGCTTAATGTGAACCGCCCTTTATTGTTGATTTTATAAAAAAAGATTTTAAGCAGAAATATATAAATAACTTTGGAAGAGCTGTTTTAATTTAATAATTTCTAAATTTAAAATTGCAAAATATGTGACGTCACACCAGGGAAAGGGGGGGTCACACAATTGTGACCACCTGTGACAAGGACGGAGGGGGGGGGGCGCTCCAAAAATCATGAAATTCGTGTGACGTAAACTATGGATGGCCCCTTAAGGGGAAAAATTTATCTCCCCCACCCATTTCTCTCAATTTCGTACTTAAAAATAAATAAAAAGTTATTTCTAACAATAAAATTCCAGGTGAAAATCATTTTTTATAACAATTGAAAAAAAAGACAGGCACATAAGAGGATAGACTCGAACCCACAAGTTTCGCAACCTTAAGTTTTCCACAGCAGTGATTATCGCGTTTTCCAGAACGATGTGGCATCATATCACGATGAAATTTCTTCCATGCGTTCACAAACCATCGCAGTAGAATGAGATCAACAACGCGATTGCCCTTCACCACCTAGTGGCAGGATTACGTATTACTCCGAGACTGTAGAGATTTTTCCGACTGTCTCTGATATTACCCTTCATTTACTTCTTTCACCATATTCGTATATCCGTACTCCAGTAGAATCTCGTTATTACATTTTACAAGAAACCGAGAGATTTAAACGTATCAACGAGATAACGCATTATCAAGTAATGACCAAATAGAACTAACGGGGCGGGGACCAAGGAAAAAAAACGTAAAACCGAGAAACGTATTACCAGAGAACGTAATAACGAAATTCTACTGTATTTCGTGTTGATTTTGCATGTTAAGATTCGTATTTTAGTGATAGGATACTGTAATTAATGCAAACTTTCGAGCAATAAAAAAATTTTACCGATCTCCTTTGGTCAAGTTTTTTGTTTTGTTCTTGACTTCTTCCACGATTGCGTAATTACTTTTTAATTTTTTCACATACTGTGGCATTTCGTTTCGCCCTCCTCAAATCATGCAGGTGATTAGCCCACAATTTGATCAGATTCCGTGTCTCCACTTCATTCTAAGTTTCTTTCTTTTTCTAAATAGAACTCTTATAGTCCATATTTGAATTAAAAATAATAGCAATTACCATAACTCATAAGACACATTATTTATAAAAAAAAAAGGATTATTAAATTTTATTTACATCTGCTGGCTTTCCTGAGATTGGGAAAAAGATGTCTCATGGGTGTATTCGATTGTGAACTCTCTCGTTCAAACGGTTGGGGCCAACAGTTCCGATGGAGATAGGAAAGGGATGCCATCACAGTGACCTTCAGCAACCAATCAGAGCTCAAGAAAAAGCGATGACCAGAGCAAATCCTATTTTAGAACGCGATCATCACATCCTGGATGTTGTCCCTATATCATCGTATTTTTGGCCTTTTTTCGGCCGAAGCCCCACCTCTCATCGCGATAATCACTGCTCTCTGAACAAGGCCATCGCGAAAATCACTGCTGTCTGAACAAGGCTTTAGGCAAGTGCCTATAGCCAATTCCGGTAAAATTAGTGGAAATTCTTTAGGTTTACATGTACAACCAGGGAAGACGGAGGAGCTGATATAAGCTGCAATCCTTGACGTCGCCATTTTAAAAAACGAAGGCGTGTTGACCTAAACCCTTTTACACAAGTTACTTTTAGATGGCCCCCAACCTGTACAGGCCTCTGCACACTGGCGATTTTTGATGCAGGACACACCTAAACAAAAGAGGGGGACAGGGTTAGGAAGGGTTGAATGCAATGGCTGTAAATTCTCAATACATGCCTCAAAACCAGCCACTCCTACTCATTGTTTTTTTTAATCTGTGTCAAATCATGTCTCTGTTGGAAAATTACAGCAATACTCTTTTTGAAAATTTTCAAAAAACTCAATGATTTCAGGCCTGGTAGAATAAGGAATTGTCAGTCACTTTTTATTTATATAATTAATTTATTAAAGTTATTTTACAAAAATAAATAAATAAATAAATAAATAAATAAAAACAAAAAATAACTACTTTTTGTTCATGGGATCCAAATAATCGGATTTCTTCAGTTGCATTTCAGAACATAACGCCGCTTGAGTTGAATCTTATTTAATTTTATTTGATTAATTGAAATTGTTCTTTTTAAAGTGATTTTTTTTTGCAATTTGTTTATTTCAAATCTTTTAAAGTAAGATGATTGGAAAAAAATAAAAAAAGAATAAATTCCTCTATCTGGAACAAAATTTCAAAAAATAAAAAAATGACTATTGTTTTTAAAAGTATTGTTGGATTTTTTAATATAAATTTATGAAATTTATTATAAATTAATTTAAGGTTTTTTTATATTTGGAATCAGACATTCTTTTTCTTATATTTTTCTTGTGGAAAATTGCCACGGTTCTTTTCAAGCATAGAAATATATCTATGCTGGAAGGGATCCAGCCAAAACCCCCGCCGATCAAAACGGAGTCACGCCAAAAGCCCCAACGTACAAAAGCCCCCAAACGTACAAAGGCCATTAACTGCTTATACTGCTTCAGTATTCTTCATGTTCTAAATGTAATTAATAACTATTAAATAATTACACAAACTGATCACATACAGGAAATAAAATTTTTATTAAGTTAAATAATAATACTAGAGTGTAAAAATTAAATAATAACATAAATGAAAATAATTTGAGAGAAAAGGCACAAATGTAAATATTACAAAAATGATTTCTGTCCAAAACCAATAACATAAATACTATGTGATTAATAACTATAAAAGAATTATAACAAAAGCTCAAATCCAGGAAATTAATTTTTTATTATGTAAAAGATAAATAACAATACTAGAATGTAAAAACCATATAATAACATAAAAGGGAAGTACGCGATCAGCACCTTGGCTTCTGGGGCCATCTATAAATTACGTCATACTTTAAGGGGGAGGGGGGAGTCAACAAAGTTGGACATCGTGTGACAAGGAGGGAACGAGTCATAAGCTTCGTGACGTCACATGTACCTATAAATCTAAAGTATTAAAACTCTAAACTTCAACTCGAACGAAAAACTTTAAAATATTACCAACTCTACCAATATAATGATACGAGAGTGAATCAGAAAGTAATGTACACTCTGAAACAGTAAAAACATATGTAAGTTAAGATCTCATACACGCCAAAAGGGAGAATTGCCAGGAACTGTGGACCAGCAACGACCAAATAAAATCGGAGAAACCACGATTCCACAAAGAGACTTTTTTTTTGCACAGATGCGCATTTCCAAGGCCAAGGCGTCTTTGTCAGCGTGATACAAGATGACCAGAAATTTGTTCTGATGTAGTAACAGGTTAACACAGGGTTTATATAGCAAGGGATTATACCAATTAACCAATCTAAGTAAAACAGTTATATAATGACTACTCAGGAGACAAAAGTTTTGAGAGAACAAAAACATAATAATGGTCGTTTATGGTAGCTACAAGTCGTTAATAGATCACAATTACGTTTTATAATGCTCAAGTTTTGTTTATAGTACTTAGAGTTTTGAGAGAATCTAAGTGTCGTTTATGTAGCCGTTGCTTGATATTCTTTCTTCCTTAAATGTTTTTAGAGGTGTAGCTAATCTGAAACGTTTAGAGGACCATTATCTGTGTTTAGTAACTTCTTTCTTCACTGGCTATTTCGAGGGATTCTAGATAGTTCAGTATTCTTGGATTACTTGTGCTGTGTAAGATTTGGAAGTCTTTCTTGTCGTGTTTCTGATCCAGTATGTGGTCAGCGAATCTGGAAATGGCGTATCTCCCATTTACTCGGATTTTGATGTCTGTTTGCGTCTGCCCGTGTTAGACTTGTGATAAAGTTGTAGAAATGGGAGATTCGCTATTTCCAGATTCGTTGAAATGATGTTGACCACATACTGGATCAGATGATGTTGACCACATACTGGATCAGAAACACACTTTCGACAAGAAGGGGTTCCAAATCTTACTTAGCACAAGTAACCCAAGAATACTGAACTTTCTACATAATCACCCAACAATTGTAAACACTTGTCTGAACGTGAAATTAACTTTTCCATGCCCGCTGCGGTAAAAATCCGCTCTAGCGTTTCTCAACCATGTCAGCACACTCCCATAAGAAACACTAAGCGTTCTGGCGATTTCTTTAATTCTGATTCGTCGATTGTCCAGAATCATTAACGCGGGCAATATGCTCGAGAGTGTTGGATGTGGATGGTCTTCCTGCGCGGTATTCGTCCGTCAAATCTGAGGGCCCATTTTCGAACTGTTGGCACCACTTCACAGTTGCAGGACGAGAAATCACATTATCTCTTAGACACTGCAAATTTCCTTATGGATTTCAGTGCAATTTCAGCCTTTCGCCCACAAAAAACGGATTGCTCCGCGAATCTCCAACTTGGAATGTACAACCAGTTGCTGCGCCATGACAACAATACTCTTGTTTGTGTACACCGTAAATACGTAAACACATTGTAATTATAGACATACAGGGAACATCCTCAAAAACGGCGAATGATGTCGGCACTCTTCGACCACCGATGGATTCACTTTCTTTTTGATTCACTCTCGTATCATAAGGTTTGAATTTGTTTGTATCAAATTTGGTTTAAATTTGTTTAAATTTCCTTTTAGCATATGGCGGCCGCGAGACTTCACGCTCGCTTTACTTTTAGGTCAGCATATCGGCCGCCTTTGGGACGTGCCAAGGAAGAATTTGTTTGATAAACGATGACGATGCTATGTTTGGATGATAATGATGTTGACACATCGAATGTTCCTAACATTATCCAAATCGAGAACGAAGAAACTGATATGCTAGTCATAAATAATATAAAGGAATGAGTTCAAAGTCCATGGACACAAGATGATTAAATTTTGATCGTTCATTTGATTGGTTATGCTTTGTAAATTTTCTAAAATGTTTGATTTATTTTTGATTTTATGAAAAAAGATTTTAAATAGAAATATATAAATAATTTTGGAAGTGCTGTTTTAATTTAACAATTTCTAAATTTAAAATAGCAAACTATGTGAAGTCACACAAGGGGAGGGGGTGACCATCTGTGACAAGGTCCAAAAATCATGAAATTCGTGTGACGTAATTAAAGGATGGCCCCTTTCCATAAAAAGTAATGAATCTGAGCAAAGTTGACCTTCCGGAACCGCAAGCACTGCGTGCAATAATGTGAGGTATCCCTCAGAGACACCCAAATGAATAGCAACTGTTTCATTTCCTTTTTGCAGTGAAGCATTACTTAGAGAGGACACTGTTGACCCATAATTTCGCAACAATTTACTCTGAAGTTACTAATTACTATTAGAAATTAATAAAATTTATTTTAATTCGTAAATATTTAAAAATAATCAATTAATATTAATGAAACGTTTTGTATAAGAATTTGCAAAATTATTACTAATTAATAAGTGGTTTAAAAATCTGATATATTAAAAAATATTACTAAATTGCAAATAAAAAGTTGAGTGCATCTTGTATCACATAAATTAAATTGGTAGAGACTTTACAACACAACAAAGGGAGTTCCCGACTAGTTTCGCCATTTATTCCCGGCTTTATCAAGGATACACACAAATCGACAATCGAACAGCGAAGTGTACATTTATTAGGATGGGACGAAAGCAGCGCTTTCACAAAGCTCATCGAACCAGAATAAATTCCACATGAATTACCTTGAGGTAGTCAAGAAGCCTGATCAATCCAAGCAGTCTTCCACATTATATAAAAAGAAAAAAAATAAGATTGACGATTGTCAGAAACAAAATACAAACGAAGTATAAAAAAACAAAAAAAAACAGCGAGACGGAAGATTATCACATCTTCCAGTAGTCCGGGAAAGAAACGTTGCTAATATCTTCAAAATTGACGTCAAGAACGTGCCTCGGTTTACGATACTTCGTATGCCAGTTCATATTCATTGAGTTCTTCAGTATCCCATTCACAAGTTTATTGTCCTGAGACTTCATCTTCTGTATCATAAACAAAAGGAATTCCTGTATAAACTTTCCAATATGGGCCATGCTTAAATCCAAGTGGCCGAGTACGCGGGTTCGATACTGGCCGAGGACAACAAGGATTTTTCAGAGGGAAATCCTGAGTTCACGCACTTCCTTCGGAAGGGAAGTAAAGCTGTCGGTCGTTATAATGCCGTCCTGAAATGGTCATAGGAGTTGAAAAGGACGTTAATACCAAACAAACCAAACCAAACCAAATCCATGTGGATGGATTGGTTTTTCACCGTCCTTCTGCCAAACTGGGCAATGGACCTCAGGGTAAAATTCTGCAACGACTGTAGTTCACTCCATCTGGATTTACAGATAGTCGCCCACGCAGGCATGCCGTAGAGGAGTATGGTCCGGATAATCGACTTGTACAGAAGTAGTTTGTTGTCAATGCTGAGGGCGCTGTTGCATAATAGCTATGATACTGTACTTAGCCCTCTTCACTTTGTTCAGAGCATAGGACATATGCCAGTACCATGAAAGTCTTGAGTCAATGATAACTCCCAGATAGTTGTAGTTGTCCACCCAGTCCATGTTTCTTATTGAACAGAACAAGAGAATCTGGGGGACGCTTGAGATTCCTAATGAGGTACAAAGCCTTGCACTTTCTGACGTTAAGGTTCAACTTCCAGCAGTTAAACCAGTCTTCGAACTGCTTCAAGGCGCACTACAGCCGAGTGATAATGTAAGCCGGCTGGTGTGCTCATGTCATAATGGCAGTGTCATCCGCATAAAAATACAGATTAAAATTATCGGCCTTTGGAAAATCATGTACAAAGTAATTAAATAGCACAGGCCTGATGACAGAACCCTGAAGGACACGGGCCTTTACAACACCGGGCGTGGAAAGATTTTCTCCAACTTTGGCATGATAGGATCTGCTGTTAAGAAAGGATTTCACCATCAAAATCAAATCAGCAGGGAACCAGTCTCTGATCATTTTGTAGACAAGGCCCTTATGCCACAACTGGTCAAAAGCTTTACTGACATCGAGAAATACCACCCCACAGTACCTGGAGAGGTTCAGCGGGGTGCTCAGGCCTTCAACGAGCCTCTATATCTGCATCGGACAGAGTGGGCAGCACGAAAGCCAAACTGCTCTTCCCGAAAAAGGTCATTTGCTAGACAGTGGTCTTGGAATCTGAAGAGGATCGTTTTCACCAACACTTTAGACATCGAGGGTAGCAGGCTAATAGGTCGGTAGCTCGCGGGAATTGCAGGATTTTGCCCCTGCTTGGGGATACTCAACACAATAGATTGCTTCCAAGCTACATGGAAGTAAGAAAATTTCCAGCAGTCGCTGAAGATATTAGTAAGGTAGTCAAAAAAGTTCTTCGGGAGATACATAAGGGCGTTGTTACTCACCTTTTCTCTTCCTGGAGCCTTCTTCTTTTTCAGTTTACTGATGATGGTGGCGATCTCTCCAGCCTCGATGCTGTTCTTAGTTAAATGCTGCGGGACTTCATCAAAGTTGACAATACCTTCTTCCACACGCTGAGACATGATTTGCCACTCGGGCTTACCGTTGGTAGGAGTAACAAACTGCATTTCCAGTGAATCTGCAAAGACTTGGGCCTTGTTCTGATCAGTTTGCACATAGTCACCTTGTGGTGTACGGAGTGGAGGAAGTGTATCATTCTTCCTCGTCTGTAAAGCTCTGACCATACTCCAAATGGAATTGTCGCGTGCTGACAAGCTTTTGAGTTTTTCATTCAATCCAGCGTCGCGAAGCTCTTTTATATCCTCTTGGACTCTTTGCACCAGCCTATTGTACTTGGTTTTGAGCCAAGGTTCACGATAGCGTTGCCATAGTTCACGGGTCCTGTTTCTTTCAGCAATTAGGCGTTGGATTCCAGGAGTGAGTTGGATTCGATGGGGAGGTTTATTCTCTGATGGATACTTATTAGCTTCTATGGCACTGTTAATACATCTGGTGATGCCTTCAACACGTTGATTGTACAGTAAGCAATGTCGGGAATGGCAGCCATAGTCCTTAAGAATATCTTTGTAGAGCTTCCAGTCTTGATGATGTATGAGTTCCTCTCGGAAATATATGTCAACACTGTAAAAGTTCAAAGCCACAGGCTTGTGGTCAGAAGAAAGGTCATCAATCGTGAAGATATTGTACGGTTTGAAGAAAACCTTCAAGAGGAATGTCCAAACCGTCACTACTAAGGGAGTGAACGCAGTAGTAGGTGTCCTCCACAGGTCCAGCAGCGATGATATCATCTCTACCTTGTATGTACCTATAGAGAATCATGCCGTTGTAATTCTGCGTTCTGGAGTTCCGGCTTAGCTGTTTGGCATGTAGGTCACCAGCCAGGACGACTGGAGTGTCACCACTGAAGAGTTCATAAAGCTCGCTAATGTCAAGATAATATTTACGTGAATTGTAGAGTGCCACGAACTTCACTTCACCACAGGAGACGTCATTGATAATTATGGAAGCCGATTCCATACCCGCATAAGATTTGGAGACTAATTCTTGGTGTTAAAATTCCTTACTTAATGAAGATCGCAGCGCCCCCAAAAGCACATCTTGCAGCCATTCGATCCTTACGTTGCACACAATAGCCAGGTAGCTTGAAGTTTTGGCTTTGTTTGTGGTGAGTTTCACAGAGGAAAGCAACGTCGATTTTTTGCTTTTCAGAAAATTGTGAAACTCGATACGCTTTCGAAGAATGCCCCTACATTCCATATCACGAACCGAAGTTCACCTTTGTTGATTACAGTATAACGTTGTGCAGCAATACTAAAAGTAGTTGGTCGTAAGGAGCCCACTCAACTGTGGGTAACTTTTCCTATTTTAGAAAACAGATGAAAGATACTTCCTAATTGCTTATACATACCTGGTAGGTCGTTGATGTTGAGGCTTTTATCTTCAGGCATAGACACAGCAGTAGCGTAGGATTTGCCTGCTGTCACTTTAGAACTACGCAGCTCTTGAACCTGGGGGTATTTTGGACATTTTGCATAGCTTGAAGTGTGCTGTCCACCACATCTGATGAACTTTGGGGGGTCTTGTCCTTTGATCTTTGGGCAGTCTCTTGAATGGTGCCCCTCAGCATATTTATTACAACGAGGATCTTCCGTGCAGCCCATGGATAGGTGTCCGAAGCGCAGGCAGGTGTAGCACTGTAGTGGTTTCTTGTTCCCTTGAAAGGCCTCCACTGATACTGCAAGCGACCCAATACGTGGTTTTTCAATGACTGGCCCAGTTATGTTTTTCAATGACTGGTTGTGTTCGCTGTTCAGGAGCAGAACTAAAACCATCGGCATATCAATGGATCCTTTGTCTTTCCTCAGTCGGATTACCTTTTCCGGGAAGTAGTTGGCTCTTTTTAGGTCTTCTTGGAAGTCAACGAGATCATAGGTTACATCGACATTTCGAAAGACTAACTTCAGAACCTTCTTGGCCTTCAGTTGATGATGCTGAATTTTTAGAATATTGTCAGATTTAATTTCAGAGACTAACCTTTTGTGAGTTTTTTCGCATTCACATTTAACTTTGACGGTTTCAGCTCTGCCCGTATGAACAGTGATCTCTTCCACTGGAACATGCTTCTCGAGTTCGGTTAAAATCGTCTTAAACGGGACGCCAAGAGTCCGCACGATAATCGGTGGGACATACCTCTTCGTGATCCTATGGTTTTCATTCGCTGAGCGAATCTGTCCATTCTTCAGATTCCTCATTCTAGACGCGCTGATGACTTTTTGTTTACTCTGGACATGTCCTTTAGGTTATCGATCCTCGTGCCTTTCCTGAATTTTTTATTATAGTTCATCCACCCTTAGCTTCCGCGGGATGTAAACAAAAGCACGGGGTGATGTGCAATTCTATTGGCTGATTGAGCCTTGCAACTTCCGTGTTCCTGGGTGCACACGAAAATGTAGTTCACAAAAGAAAACTTGAAAACGTACTTAAAACTGTAACAATCAGTTCTGAAAACAACTAAAATCATTAAATGTTATTAATTGGGCTAAAAAAGATAATAAATTACACTTAAATTGATCATTTTTTAAAGAAATATATATAAAAAAATAGAAACGGAAGAAATCGACAACTCTCGTGCCAAATGACAGGACAGAAATCACCATCATGGGATTAAGGGATTAAGTGATTAAACATACTCCATGGAAAAGATTAAGATTGTTGTGCAGGAAAAAAAACATGTGCCTGGGGGCCCCAAACACATTTATTTAAGATTTATTCGTCATGTAATTTATTCAAAAAATCGACTGTATTTATGAAATTGATATTTATAAAGTCAACGGGTAAGGTAAAAAAAATATATGGATCGGTAGAGGACAACAGAAGTGTTTCCTTTGCTGGCTTTGACGATAAGAGCATCGGCTTCGGCTAATTTATGGTGGAGGCAGCGACTGTGTCATTGCGTTCCCAAGATATCTTGGCGGACGTTACATCGTTGTATGCTTTGCAGACGAGGTGCTGTCTAGAGGGCAATCTTGTTGGGATAGGAAAGTTATGGCTTGTTCAGTGTCCGCGATGTTAGAGTGGAAATCAGGTTGGGTGGGCCGTCTGTGGATAACGTGCTTACGGCTTTTGTTTAGAAGGGATAGCTCGTTGACTGAGAATTGGATCGGTGTCAAGTTGACAACATGGTCCTGGAACTTGAAGTCACATTGAATAATGGAGGATTGTGTGGGAAGTAACGGACTTTGAAGGTCTTCTAGCTTCTGGCATAGCATCATACACTTGTGTTGTTTGAACGTCTGAAGCCTGAAATCATCATCTTCAATTAGTGGTATAAGAACACTGGGAGGTACAATTGAAGAGATATGTAGATGCAGTTTGAAGACGTCTTCATTCAGGCGTTTCTTCTGATTTCCTTTTTACCTAACCCGTTGACACTGCTAACCTTTTCAACACTTTCTCACCCCACATCCAGTTCACCTTTGAAACCGAATCTAACCGCTCTCTTCCATACCTCGATATCTTCATTACTAATGACCCCTCTAACCACCGCTTTTTCTTCTCTGTCTTCTGTAAACCTACCACATCATCTATTTTAATCCACTGTTCCTCTTCACACCCTCCTATCCATAAACAAGCCTACCTCCGTTTCTTCATCGACCATGCCCTCAAGTTACCCCTCAGTCCTTCTTCCCATGCCACCGAATTCCGAACAATATGGCTACACTTCTTCCACCTTCTTCCAGATTCTCCAACGAAGAAAACTTGTCCTCTCCAACCCTAAACCTCCTCACCCATCCCCATCTACGAAATGGGTATCCTTGCGATTAATTAGTCAACATTTTTACCGCCTTTCAGCCTTCCGCTCCTCACTCGGCCTCCAAGATTCTTACCGCTCATCAATCCCATGCTTTCGCTCTCTTAATCCCCCCATCCAAGCAGACACCGACAATTTGTACTGGTCCGATGTTTGTAGATTAAACTGTGGATTTAGCGATAAATACTATATGGGCCTGTCAACCCGCATTTTCAATAAACGATTCAAGGAACACATGGGCTCCTACAAGAAATAAGATAATAAATCACACTCCGCGATTCACCTTGCCTGCACGGGACAAGCCCCAAAAGAGCAAAGTGAAATTATGACCATTCTCCATCTATGCAACAACCCATTCAAGACTGCCACTCTCGAAGCTATATAGATCTTTAGAGTTAAGATCTCCTCTCCAGATCATCTCCTCAATTGCCAAACCGTTTTTGATATTTATTCTATATAAAAAAAAATGTTCCGATATCTTGTAATTTTTCAAATTTTGTATATTTACTTTCTTTTTTATTTCTTATTGATATCTTAGTTTATGTTAACTCTGGATGAGTCTTCTACTAGGTCCGCGTTTTCAATTTTGTTTGCGTTATGACGTCACTTTTTCCTATATATTTTAATCAATTTTCCTTTCAAGGTTTCCTTATAATTTTATTGCTATTGGTTCCTTATCCAGCCATTCTCCTATCCAAATGTCGCCACTGTATAATTTATTTATTTACTCTTTGTTATTTCTTCATCCGATCATGTTCTCATTCCGTACCATATTTTCTGTATATAAAGGCTTATGTCCTCTTGTGTGTATCTTTTGACCTAGTGTTCAACGAAATGTTAAAGCTCTCCGGGATGAAATAAATGCTAAGTATAGGGCACTGGAAGAAAAAGTCGAATCCCTACATAAAATTTTTGAAGAGAAGTTCGAAGGTATCAACAAGGAAATCAAGGACTCTCGTAGAGATGTCATTGAAAAGATAAGCGAACTGAAGGAAGCCTATGGGAAATACTCCGGGACTCCGAAGGCAGGCAACTCCAAGGAAGATACACCTGTTGATAACAGCAAGGTAAGTAATGTTTTTAATAATATTGCCTGTGCTAAAAGTTTAGAGTCTATAGATATAATTGAAAATAATGACTGCTCGACAAACGGTGACTATAAGAGAAGTTACTCTCATGGAACCGATGAAGAAGTGGATAGCAGTCCCTGGATTGGTGTTGCTAATAAAAAATTCAGAAAAGGCACGAGGTTCGATAACCTAAAGATCGTCTCCACAGTAAACGAAGAAGACGTCAGCGCGACTAGAATGAGGAATCAGAAGAATGTACAAGGTCGCTCGGCTGATAAAGACCATAGGATCATGAAGAGGTATGCTCCGCCAATTATCGTGCGGACTCATGGCGTCCCGTTTAAGACGATTTTAACTGAGCTCGAGAAGCATGTTCAGTGGAAAAGATCACCGTTCATACGGGCAGAGCTGAAACCGTCTAATTTAAATGTGAAGAAAAAGCAACCCACAAAAGGTTAGTCTCTGGAATTAAGTCTCATAATATTTTAAAAATTCAGCATCATCAACTGAAGTCGGAGAAGGTCTTGAAATACGTAATTCGTAATGTGGATGTTACGTATGACCTTGATGACTTCCAAGTAGACCTAAAAAGAGACAACTACTTCCCAGAAAAAGTTATTCGATTGAGGAAAGCCAAAGGATCCATTGATATGCTCATGGTTTTTGTCCTACCCCCGAACACCGAACACAACCAGTCATTGAAAAACATAACACGTATTGGGCCGCTGGCAGTTTCAGTGCAGGCCTTTCGAGGGAACAAGAAGCCACTACAGTGTTACAACTGCCTGCGCTTCGGACACCTATCCATGGGCTGCACGGAAGATCCTTGTTGTAATAAATATGCTGAGGGGCATCAGTCAAGAGATTGCCCCAAGATCAAAGGACAAGATCCCCCAAAGTGCATCAGATGTGGTGGACAGCACACATCAAGCTATACAAAATGTCCAAAATACCCCCAGGTTCAAAGGATGTGCAGTTCTAAAGTGACAGCAGGCAAATCCTATGCTGCTGCTGTGTCTATGCCGGAAGAAAAAGGCCTCAACATCAACGACCTACCAAGTATGTATAAACAATTAGGACGTATCTTTCATCTGTTTTCTAATCTAGGCAAAAGTTACCCATAGTTGAGTGGGCTCCTTACGACCAACTAATTTTAGTATGGCTGCACAACGTTATACTGTAATCAACAAAGGTGAACTTCGGTGCGTGATGTGGAACGCTAGGGGCATTCCCCGAAAGTGTATCGAGTTTCACGATTTTCTGATAAAGCAAGAAATCAACGTTGCTTTCCTCTGTGAAACTCACCTCAAACCAAGCCAAGGCTTCAAGCTACCTGGCTACTGTGTGTACCGTAAGGATCGAATGGCTTCAAATGCTGCAAGATGTGCGTCTGGGGGCGCTGCGTTCATCATTAAGAAGGGAAATCAACACCAAGAATTAGTATCCAAGTCTCATGCATGTATGGAATCGGCCTCCATCATTATCAATGACGTCTCCTGTGGTGAAGTGAAGTTCGTGGCGCTCTACAATTCACCTAAACATTATCTTGACATTTGCGAGCTTGATGAACTCTTCAGTGGTGACACTCCAGTCGTCCTGGCTGGTGACCTAAATGCCAAACATCCAAGCTGGAACTCCAGGTCGCAGAATTACAACAGCATGATTCTCTATAGGTACATACAAGGTAGAGATGATATCATTGCTGCTGGACCTGTGGAGGACACCTACTACTGCGACCACTCTCTTAGTAGTGACGTTTTGGACATCTCGCTCTTGAAGGGTTTCTTCAAACCGTACAATATCTTCACGATTGATGACCTTTCTCCTGACCACAAGCCTGTGGCGTTGAACTTTGACAAAGTTGACATAAATTTCCGAGAGGAACTCGTACATCATCAAGACTAGAAGCTCTACAAAGATATTTTTAAAGACTATAGCTACCATCCCGACGTTGCTTACTGTACAGATGACATCGATCAACTTGTTGATGACATCACCAGATGTATTAACAGTGCCATAGAAGCTAGTAAGTATCCATCAGAGAATAAACCTCATCGAATCCAACTCACTCCTGGAATCCAACGCCTAATTGCTGAAAGAAACAGGACCTGTAGACTATGGCAACGATATCGTGAACCTTCAACGATATGGCAAGCTTCATAAAGACATTCCTTCGAACCCTGTGATGCGTGGAATTAACGTCTCCGTGTCTTACAATGGCCAGAAGCAGTGCTGCTGGTACTGCAAAAAGACTTCTCATGTTCGAAAAGACTGTCCTCTCCTTCGGAAATGAGATTTCTGCCACAAGACCGTGCACAAGTTCCACCAGTGCCAGGAGAGGTCAGATGCCCTATCAGCAGCCCC
>JAHWFO010022948.1:217790-242512 GCA_023313115.1 Rhysida immarginata | reverse complement strand
ATCATCTTCAACCCCTCCATTGTGGTGTCGAACTGCGTCTTTGACTGTGAGTGCAGGGTAATTTCTTTGGAACTCCTGCTATCTGGTCTCAAATTCCGATTGCTTAATGTGTACGCCCCGTGTTTATCAGCAGAAAAACGGACATTCTTTGAAGATCTGGATTTTTACCTGTGCTCGTCCTTGCCTGCAGTGGTTTCTGGGGATTTCAATTGCCATCCGGATGAAAACAACATCTTTTAGTCTGGGTACGTCTACCAGCTGTTCCAACGGAATGCACTATTCGATCTGTAGGCGTCTTCTTCCCATTCCAAACAATGGGGGTCCACCTTTCATCAAGGGCCCTCTGTGTCATCAAGGTTGGACCTTTTTCTAGTAGACGCCACTTTCGCTGGTGCCCCTGGTTCCATGGAGGTCATTCCGTGCTCGTTTTCAGACCACAGTGCCATCAAGTGGTCCTGGAACCCTCCATTCCCTGCCTCCTCTGCAGGCACTACTTCGAACAATTGGTTCTTGAACGTTTCTCTGCTTGACATCGATAGATACAAGGGAATGTTCATTCGGTTTGTGGAAAGACAACTTCACAACCTGCCTCCGTCACTAGCTTCGTGGCTTTCTTTTAAATCTAAGCTCCGTCGCTTCTTTAGAAAGATTGGGTGTGATGCTGCTAGACGCAATCGGCGCCATCTCCTCATGCTCCAAGAAATCCTGCGCCTCCTCCGCTGTTCCATCGCGAGGGGGGCATATGCTGATGACATCCGCCAGGTGAAGAGCGAGATCAATGCTGTAATGATCCGCAAGGCTGCCGGCGCAGCTCTCAGGGCCAAACTGTCCTGGGCGTCTCACGTCCCGAATATGTCGTCAGCTGTGTTCGCTGAGGAGAGGCGACGCGCCAACAAGAAGAGGTGCCATCTTTTGGTGGTGGAGAATGGGACAGTGGAAACCGACGCTGACATCTTGTCAGCTTTTCACTCCCATTTTTCATCATTTTTTGGCCACCCAGTCTTTCCATCCGACGCCACGACGAATTGGATCGAGGCACTTAGACCTTTCACTGCGAATGCTGACCTGTCATTTACCCGTCCCTTTTCCGAAGATGAAGTCAAGAAGTTTCTGTCGATGGATGGCCGTCATCAGTCCAGCCCTGGATTAGACGGCATCCCGTATTCGTTCTACAATGCGACTTGGAAACTTCTTGAGCCTTTCCTGGTGCAAGTTTTCAACTCCATTCTTAAGGACCCTTCCTCCATCACGTCGGACTTTACCGCGGGGAGAATTATCGTACTCCCCAAGTACGGAATCCTGAACTCGTCACCCAGTGGAGGCCTATTACTCTACTCAACACAGATTATAAGGTCTTCACTGGTGTACTCCAACAACGGCTAAAATGCTTCGCCGACGATTTCTTCGATCCGGGACAATCCTGCTCCATTCCATCTCGCAGGTTGTCCGACAACATCATCACCATCAAATGTGTTATGGAGGAAGCGTGTGTGCGCAGTCAGACTCTTGCCGTCCTAAGTCTTGACCAGAAAAAGGCCTTTGACAAGGTGAATCACGTGGTTCTTTTGCGAGTGTTTCACCATCTTCATCTTCGGAAATTTGCTACGATTATCTCAGCACTGTATGCTTCTGCCACGTCATGAGTGGCGATTAATGGCTCCAATTCGCCTTTCTTCGAACTGTCCAAAGGTGTCAGGCAGGGGTGTCCCATCTCTCCCCTCTTATATATTTTCTATTTGGAGCCATTATTACAATTTCTTAATCGCCACCCAGATGTCCGGGGGGTACGATTTGCCAGCTGCTTCCATCAACATCCGTACGCTGGCATACGCTGATGATGTAGTGTTATTTGCATCTGATGCGTATTCCCTGGGCATCTATAAACAATCTTTCGATCACTTTAGCACTTCGACGGGAAGTTCCATCAATCTCGTCAAGTCTAAAGGCATCGCTATTCGGAAGTGGACAGTGGACTACTTTCCCAATAACATGGTGTGAGCAAATTACAGGGCTGGGATATGTCTTCTCTTTTCTACACAACATGGACTCTCGTCACTGGCAGCAAGTTATTGACAAGTGTTTGTCTCGCCTTGGCAAGAACTTTCGTTATTCCAACTCGATGTTTGTCAAGGCGAGATTCATCAAGACACACATCTTGTCCCTATTGACATCTAAATGCCTATTCGCCTTGCCATCTCCTCAGCTTTTGAAAAAAGTGCATGGTGCGATTGCAGACTGTATTTGGGGGTATGCAGCAGCCCGTCATCCCCTTCGCCGGGAACTGATGTATATCCCCTTCGAGGGAGGAGGCCTGGGCCTGCCTAACATCCGGCACTACCTCATTGCGGCCAGAATGGCTGCCTTAATTCGGGTCTTCCTCCTTCCCCCTCCCATCTGGGCCAATTTTCTCTTCCTGCACCTGCGTTTCTTCTTCAAGGTGAATGGGCTACCAGTTCCTACTTCGCTGCCAGTGACAATCAACCCACGATCTCCTGGGTTCTACAACCGAATCCAGAGAGACTTAGCGACCTTTATTCAAGATCTGCGTCAGGTAGACCCACAAGACTGGGGAAGCCTTCGTCTATCTTGGTTCTTCCAGCAGGCCGACCGGGGTGCGTCTTCTGACATCGTGCGCTGGCACCCCCAGTATCCATGGTCAGCCATCTTGAAGGCCATCAAGTCCCTTGCCTTCGAGAGGACTGTATTTAACTTCCAATGGCGCCTGCTGCACCATGGTTTCTATACTCTCCAGCGGTTACATCAGTGGGGAGTAGTCGGTTCTGCTGGTTGCCTGTTTTGTGGGTCTCCTGAATCCATCGACCATGTGTTTTTCGAGTGCCCGTTCGCACGGTCCATTTGGGATTGCCTTTCATCCCATTTCGGTCTGACTGCCTTCTCCATCCAGTCAGTGCGATTTCTGATGGACTGCTCCACCGGTGCTGCGTGCAAGTTGGACCTAGCCACTTCCATCGCCTTTCTCAATAGAGAGCTTTGGTTGGCCCGTCAGAAGCGATCTGACGGTGTTCATCAGCCAGCCTCAGTCATCTGGAGGATGGGCGCCATCCATCTTAGGTCCTTCCTCCAGCTCGAGTGGCCACGGCTTGGCCCAGCTACGTTTCGGAGACGCTATTCGTCATCTCAGCGTCTCTGTAAGATCATTGGAGGGGATACGAACAACATCTCGTATCTCTTCACCTTTCCCCTCAACTTCAATGACCCACCGGTGGGCGGACGGGCCTCCTCTTGAGGCGTTTACATAGGAGCAGCCCTTGAGGGCTGCCTGTATTCCTATAGCATGTGCGCCTGGGCACCCTGCCTGTTTTACGATCTAAGGGTGCCCCTCTGGAGCCGTACCACCGGCTCCAGTTCCAACAGCGAAGTTCCATCTTGTGTTTACCGCCTCTTCAGTGTGTCTTCCATAGTTCTATCTTCAAAATGTAAT
Source organism: Rhysida immarginata (assembly GCA_023313115.1). Taxonomy (NCBI): domain Eukaryota; kingdom Metazoa; phylum Arthropoda; class Chilopoda; order Scolopendromorpha; family Scolopendridae; genus Rhysida; species Rhysida immarginata. The sequence goes on along the minus strand of JAHWFO010022948.1, from coordinate 239,070 downwards.
ACCTTATATATTCTTTTTCTTCCTTCATCAATATCAGGACATGTAAGCAACTTTTCAATTTTCAGTCTCATCTGTTAAGTCTGTTGAGATGGACATTCTTCTTCATAAACTGTGATACAGATTGTTCTGGTTTTCCAGACAACCTCTTCTCCGGATATCATTTACATCCAGTTCTAAACATGTAGCCTTCACACTGTTGTAGTGCGTCATGCTGATTGGGACTTAGTTAATTTTCTATTAGGACAATTTAACCTTTCTAAATTCATTAAATTTTTTTTAGTTTTTTTTATTCTTTTCTATCTTCAGTCTAGGCCAATATGTAATTTGAAATTATTCTTTTATCAATTTTTTGGGGGGGCTTAATTTATTAACTTGTGTCCCATTAATTTTGTCTACATCCTGTATGTGGTTGATTGCTGAGTAGTCCTATTTAACAGTTTGTTTTTTTTTTAGCTAAAAATGCTATTTTAATTTTTTTTTCATGTCTATGTGATATGAAATCTTCAATTTTTTAAGAGAATGTTGCTTCTCTTAATTTTTGTAAGTGGTTGAATCAATCCATGAGTTATTTTAATCTCATTGGTTACCCATTGTAACAATTTCTGAATAACCTTGTGTTATTTCACACTGCCTATTTTTACATTAAAACTTTCAATGTCCGATTTTGTGTTGGCCACACATCCGGTTTTATAACTATGATTTCCTATGCACATATTTGTGTATTCTATAGTTTCTTCTCTTAAAACATTGTAATAACTTGGCTTGATTCAAGCATGGGGATAATATTAATTCTTGTTTGTATCTTACATGCAATACTAATGTAATGCTCACTATATTTCTTGGGAAATTCAATTTATTTACTTCCTCAAAGGAAAAAGATATATGGGATAAATTTATAAACTTTCATGTTTATTAAAATTCAAATATTTTCTACCTTTTTGTGTCTGCTTCTAATTAAGTTGTATACACACCCATTAAACTTTACTCGGCCAATTTCTAAATAACTTAAGATTCTGGTAAATAAAAAAGAAAAATAAACACAACGCAATATCTGATTCAAATGATGTTTGAATCATAAATCCACTATATGGCACTTTAGTAATTTAATTTTCTTGGTGCTAGCGGAGCATCTTAAGTAATTTCTCTTAACAAAATGTTTTTATAAACATATCATTTCTTTAATAAGAATTTTTAATAAAAAGCAAACTTCAACGTTTTTTTTGTTTAATATCATAACTTTAACGTTCTTCAACGTTATAATTGGTGCTAGTTCTGTTTGCTTGACTTAATAACTTCCTTTTAAATCTAACATTGGGTGCTTGAACATTTTTGATATTGTTCTTGAAATGTAAGTATTGATTTACATCTTCACAATTAGTTCACCGACCATAAACTTCATGGTCGTGACAATACTGCCATTATGACATGGGCACACCAGCCGGCTCACGTTATCACTCGGCTGCAGTGCGCCTTGAAGCAGTTCGAAGACTACTTTAACTGCTGGAAGTTGAACCTTAACGTCGGAAAATGCAAGGCTTTGTACCTCAATAAGAAGCTCAAGCGTCCCCCAGATTCTCTTGTTCTGTTCAATAAGAAACTGGACTGGGTGGACAACTACAAGTATCTGGGAGTTATCATTGACTCAAGACTCTCATGGAACCGGCACATGTCCTATGCTCTGAACAAAGCAAATAGGGCTAAGTACAGTATCATAGCTCTCATGGGTCGCAACAGCGCCCTCAGCATTTACAACAAGCTACTTCTGTACAAATCGATTATCCGGACCATACTCCTCTATGGCATGCCTGCGTGGGCGACTATCTGTCAAACCAGATGGAGTGAAGTACAGTCATTCCAGAATGTTACCCTGAGGATCATTGCTCAGCTGGACAGAAGGACGGTGAAAAACCAATCCATCCACATGGATTTAAACATGGCCCATATCGGAAAGTTTATAGAGGATCTCCTTTTGATAATGATACAGAAGATGAAGACTCACGACAATAAACTTGTGAATGGAAAACTGAAGAACTCATTGAATATGAACTGGCATACGAAGTATCGTAAACCGAGGCACGTTCTTGACGTAAATTTTGAAGATATTAGCAACGTCTCTTTCCCAGACTACTGGAAGATGTGATAATCTTCTTTCTCCTTGTGTTTTTTATTTCTTTTGTATTTTGTTTCTGACAATCGTCATCTTATTTTCGTTTTTGTATAATATGGAAGACCGCTTGGGTTGGTTAGGCTTCTTGACTACCTCAGTGTATTTCATTTGGAGTTTATTCTGGTTGGATGAGCTTTGTGAAAGCGCTGCTTTCGTCTCATCCTAACAAATGTACACTTCACTGTTCGATTGTCGATTGTGTGTATCCTTGATAAAGCCGGGAATAAATGGCGAAATTAGTCGGAAACTCTGTTCTCCCTTTGTTGTGTTGTAAACTCTCTACCAATTTTATCGATAGAAACAGCACTATGGACCCCTTACTCTAGGACATAAATGCGATCTGTATATACACTGTCTCGATCTGTATATCTTAGGTAATACTAGGTCGCGATCTGTTTGATTGTGATTTGTTTGAAGTAGGATCCAGCAAAAACCCCACTGGTCAAAATTCCTACAGTAAAAACACAAATGAGGACATATCCCAGAAATAAACCTTTAATTTTTATCTGATTTTTTTTATAATTTATACATTATTTTATCGAATTATTTGAAAAATATCTGAGTGTTTTTATCAGAATTTACTAGAGGTTTTATTTTCGTATTTGGAGAGGGGGCCTTTTTTAAATTTATTTTCTAATATTAATTTACCGAATTAATTAATTGGTGATGGCATTGACTACGTCTTTTTCGTCGGCTACGTATTTTCATTATTGTCGTGCATCCGGGTGAATATGACATTAGATTTAAATGATAAATGAAAAATTAAGGCACGAGCCTACACTACAGTCAACAATGATTTAATTGCTCAGAGCGTCGCAATCCCAGACTGTAATTTTCTTTTTCTTTCCTATTTTGCTTTATTATTTATTTAAACGCATTTGACATCTGTATTGTAGCATTTTAACATCTGAGGCATCGCGTTTAAATAAATCCTCTCAGACCACTCATCCATCAGCTTTTCTATAATAAATTTGATACCTGGTATCTTTGTTACTGTTTACATATACGGTGGCTACGCTATGACCTATCAATTATCAGAATTACTTTTATATTGGCGGCGTAAAACCAAGCTGGCCAGGTCGCCGAGAGGGCTAGGGCGTAGGCTTTCTAGTTTCTCGTAATCCACCTGGTCGTGGGTTCGAATCCCGCCGTGGGCATGGATGTTTGTGTTTGTCCTGGGCTGCGTACAGATGTAACTTATGTAAAAGGCCCAAAATGACCTTAGTAGTCGACGCCAAAAATTCTAATAAACCAACCAACCAATCAACCGGCGTAAGAACCATGTGGCAGAACGTGAAATTATTCCGAATGTACGAATAACCAGAAGTAAGAAAAATAACCAGATTTTAAAAAAAATATACAGTAAAATTGTTTTAGGAAACAGTTTTAACCCCCACCCCCACCACATAGTAAACAATACAAGGAAAAAACTTCAATAAATTTTCGGATAACTCGATAAAAAATGATCTAACAATTATTAAGAAATTAAGGCTTATAAAATTTAGGGCTTCATTTGGAGGTTAAGTCCTCGTTTATGCTTTTACCTTGCACTTTAGACTGGGAATATTTCTGATCATTATAATAGTAGTAAAGAAGGTGGTTTACTTAGTCACTGTGACTGTGCTGGGTCCATCGATCTGCTAATGGTGAAATTAAATTGACCAGAATTATTCTTTAGTATCTGAGGTCTTCGCTCTCAAACGAAATAACGAAGGCCTGCAGATTCTGGTTAATGATCAATCGTCTCACTGAAGCAAACACTTGCAAAACTTTCCGCCTTAGAAATTCAGCATGTTCGAATAATCCAAACCATGTTGTCACTCCCTCAGAATCACTTGAACTCCTCATTCTCTAATCCTATTGTTGAAACTCGCTGAATATCTCTCAGCGTCACGATATGGTGGAAAATGCCCATTGATTCCTCATATTCGAATATTTCAAGATATATTGTTATCTACACCTTTCTGTAATGCTGTCAAGTTTGAACGAATAAAGTTCAAGGTGGTTTAATGAAGCAATAAATTTCTAATAATCATGGTGGTAAAACGCAGTGCGGAAGTTTCACCAGCAATACTGTTGGGAAACGACTTGTACATTGCAATAAAAATTTTGAAACTACAGAAGACTTGCCTAAAGAGTACGCTGCTATTCAAGGTTCTGGGATCAGCCTCACTCTCCAATCGGCACAGCGCAGTATTTATTACCACAAACTTTTTATCACACTCTTGATGCCCGACACTACTGTGGAAAATGTGTTGGAGCATATTTCTTCTTTTTCTCGTACACAAGCTGTTTGCCACTATCTAAAACCAAAGCGCCCTCATTATGCCTCATTTTATGTTTCCGTTCCTAGAACTGAGGTTGATAAATTTTATCTGTCAAGAAACTGGCCTGGTGGAGTTTTGCCAAAGTATAATCCGTTGCATGTAACAAATGGGGAATCGATGTCTTTGGCTGGCAATATGAACAACATGACAAAATCACATGTACATGAAAATATGGCTAAGGATGCATCTCCTTTGTCAAATGGTGCTGTTATGGATTCTGTGTCCTTAACTAATCCTCAGTGCTCAGATCAAGTTACGCCTACTCCAGTATTGGAGGGCTCAGTTGACTCAGTGAATAACTAAATCTAGTAATATGGAGATTTACTATCAGAATTGTAGGGCATTCGTACGAAGCTTTCTACTTTGTACCAGTCAGTTCTGTTGGAAGATGATGCTATTATCGCTTTCAGTGAAACCTGGTTCGTCTCAGATATTGCCTCTTCTGCTTTTGATTCGCGGTACACTATTTTCCGCATGGACAGAACATTTGCCTCCTCTGGTGGGGGAGTTGCTCTTGCGATTAAAAACGATGTGTGTAGTCTGCCCATCTCTAGTTCAATTACTGAAATTGATAATGTTTGGTGCAAAGTTATTAATCAGGATGGAGGTTCACTTATGATTGGTGTCTTTATTTGCATCCTGGCCTTAGTGCTGATGGCATCAAGAGTGTGTATGGCGCTCTCATTAATATGATTTTAAAGTTTAAAGGTTCGGTTCTTCTTGTAGTTGATTTCAATATCAACTTAGCTTCAGGAGGTCGTTACGGCCACTTAAAACACTCTCTAATTCGTGATCTTTTAGCTATTTGTGGACTTCAGTTTTTGCTGCCTTTTGAACAGAATCCTGACGTTATGCTTGATGCTGTTGGCGCAAATATTCATGCATCTATTACTATTCTAGCAGAAGAAAATTGTCTTGTTCTGCCTGACAGCCAGTGTCACAATGCTTATGATCTTCGCATCAATCATTCCCGTAGTTCTAAAACTCCCATCACTTTGCCGAAGCAGTTCTGGAAATTTAAATGTGGTAACTATAATATTTTATATGATTGTGCTCGTAGTACGGACTGAACAGTTCTGATAGAATGCACTGACGCTGATACTGCGACTGAGTACTTTCATAACACCCGTTTTCAAATCTTGAGTAAAGCCATATAAGTTCCTCATGCTACAAGTAGAAAGTCTAGCAGATATCCAATGTGGTTTTCGCAGGAGCTTACCAAACTTATGAAAATCAAAAAGAAACCTTATGTGGATAGTGATTATGTAAGCCCAAAAGAAAAACACTCTTTTACCACAACAAAACAGGAAATAAAACAAAACGACAAAATAAGAAATAAAACAATACAACCTGATATTGGAAGCGCTTTTCAGATGATTTGCATTCATCATACAGCAGCCAAGGAGCACCTCAGGAGACTTCTGAGAGAACTAATGATAAATGATGAATGCAAAGCATTCGAAAAGCGCTTCTAGTATCAGGTTGTATTGTTTTATGTCTTATTTTGTCGTTTTGCTTAATTTCCTGTTTTGTTGTGGTAAAAGAGTATTTTTCATTTGTGCTTACAAACTCATCAAAGCCAAAAATCACATGCATAAGAAGCTTAAGACTTGTAATCACCCTGATCTTCGTGAAAAATACTCCTCACTATGTAAACAACGCAAAGAGCTTCAGCGGCAGAATTTTCGTACTTAAGATGGCACTATAGAAACAGCTGCAACTCCCACCCGAGTAAGTTCTGGAACTATGTCAACTCCAAAAGAAAGGATCGACATACTATAACTACTATCACTACCTCTGCTGGTCTTAACATTACTGATGGATTGGATATTAGTAACTGTTTTGCCCAGCATTTCAGTGAAACTGTCTCTACTTCTTTCAACACACCTTTCGAAGAACTGTCTACTTATTGTCCCCCTGTTGATAATCTCATCTAAACCGAATTCACCGATAGAGATGTTGCCTACGGCATTAATAGATTACGGGCCAAGCCTTGCAATTCTCCGACAGAGGTTCCTTCCTTCATTCACAAAGGCCTTCGAGATGTCATAATTATTCCTATTAGGCGCATCTTTAATTTGTGTCTAAAAGCTGGCCACTATACTAAAATAAGGAAGAGTGCGGTTGTGGTTCCTGTCTTTAAGAGTGGCTCTGCCAAAGGGACTGACATTGCTAGCTATAGGCCGATCTCTATCCTTCCACCCACTGCCAAAGTCTTTGACAATATCATTCATAAATATCTTCTACAACATGTCCTTCCTCATGTTCCTGCGTGTTAACATGGTTTCATTCCCCAATGTTCCATTGTGAGCAATCTTGTATCTCTCACCACTGATGCTCATGATGCTCTTGACCACTGCCAGCAATTTGACGTGGTCTACTTTGATATGCAAAAGGCGTTCGACTCTGTCAATCATGAGTTACTAATTAAATAATTGCGTGCGTATGGGATTGTTGATGGACTCCTTCGGATAATGCTCTCTTTCCTGTTGGATCGACAGTGTGTTGCATCAATACGACATCATTCATCATCGCCCTATAGCCTCACTGTGGTGTTCCACAGGGTTCTGTCCTAAGGCCTTTATTACCTTTATCATCTGTTATCTTCACTGCTGACCTCCCCGAGGTTATTAGAAACTCCCATATATTGATATACGCAGATGATGTGAAACTTTTTGGTAACATTATACTTGTCTTGATGCTCACCTGCTTCAGCAGGACATTTGTAAATGTCTTTGTATGAGCAGAATGATCTTGCAATTAATGCAACTAAATGTGACAAAAAAGACCAAATTTTGTCTGAAGTTCTCCTATTCTGTTTGTGGAAATGTGCAAGTTGCTAAGCTCTGTGTCCGTGATTTTGGCGTAATCGTTGATAGCACACTTTGCTATAATTCCCATGTTGACTCTGTTCGTCTGAAGGCTTATAGAGCTCTTGGTACCATTGTGCTCAATAGAGCCGATATTCGGTGCCCTTCTACATTTGTTCGGATCTATCGGTGTCTAGTTTTACCCATTTTGTCCTACTGTTCTGTTTTATAGAATGGGGGTTCAAATATGCAGTCTTGTAAACTGGATGAGGTGCAAAATGTTTTTCTCCGGTTTCTGAAGCGGAAATTCCAGAATTTTGATGTATTCAAATCTGTGTGCACTCTCAGACTTTAGCATGAAGACTGATTTTTCCCTTTCTTAAGAATGTTTTAGTTGGGAAGATAGATGCTCCAAACCTTCTCGAGTCCATTTTCATCCGAGTACCATCTCATACTACGAGGAAGCCCGTGATGAAGCTTTAGTCTCCTATTAAACTCAGAGAAGAATTTCATTGGGATACAATGTTCAGAAATCAAAAACTATACAATGAGAATTCTGATGTCATTGATTTATTTAATTAATTTTTCTCGTCCTGTTACTATCCTGCGTTTGTGGTTATGGTTGTATTTATTGCTTATCATTTATTGAATTCATGCTTGTAATTTTGTTTTTTTGTATATTTTTGTATATTTTTTTTTGTATTTTTATTATTATTTTTTGTTTTGTATTTACTCCGTAATATTAATTTTATTTATTTATTACTTCTTTTCTTCTTGTTATTTTTTTTTTATCTTGTAACTCTCATTTTATTTGCTTGATATTGTAGTTCCATGTTGGCTTGAATTAGCTGTGTGAACACAATAAATGAATTGAATTGAATTGAATTATTATTATTGAATTTTTATCTTTGTAATTATTATAATATTTCGGTTAATCTGTATAAATAAAATTGTGTTTTTCTGGATTTTTATTGTCCTTCATTTTTTAATTACGTTACTTCTCTTATACTTGTATTTTAAATAACCCCATTTTGGGCCTTTGGGCTGTTGGGGGGCAACATAGGGGCTTCGCCTTCCAGTTTATTTGGTGGGATATTCCGTGGCCACCGGTGGGTTCTTCTTGGTGGCCACGGTTATTCCCTGTTGCTGTTACCTATTATTATTATTATTATTATTATTATTATTATTATTATTATTATTATTTATACCAGATGGTTTGTTTGTTTTTAGTATTTATTTGCGTAAAATGACGGCTGTTTATGGGAATAAAATCATAATCACACAAAGAAACTTCTTGTTTACACATTTAGGTTATTTACTCATTTGGTATTAAACGTATGAGTTTATACGAATAAGAAATGAGTAAAGAGCGTTTTAATTGTTGGTAATCTTAAAAACATGGAAACATGGAACTCTTTTGTGTGATTTTAAAGGACCGTCACTTTACGCAAATAAAATCATTGATTTGTTTGTGATACAAGACCCACTCAATTTTTTTTTTTTTGCAATCTAGTAATATTTTTTAATATATCAAATGCTTAAATCAGTCATTAATTAGTAATAATTTTGTAAATTCTTATACCAAGCGTTGCAATAACATTAATTGATTATTGTTAAATATTTACGAATTATAAATAAACTTTATTAATTTCTAATAGTAATTAGTAACTTCGGAGTAAAATGCTGCGAAATTATGGGTCAATAGTGGCGTCTTTGAGTGATGCTTCATTGCAGGGTGGATACGAAACAGTTGCTATGAATGAGTTGTTCAGTTGGGAGTCTCTGAAAGATGCTTCACTGCAGTGCGCACAGTGCTGGCAGTTCCTAAAAGTCAACTTTGCCCAAAATGTAAATTTTGGTCGCACTCTTTCGCAATTGCGTAGTCAGGGTATCTAGCAAAACGATTTCGATGACGTTAAGATCAATTCCACGTTTGTTTCCGCTGGAGCTGTGGAATGTCCACCAAGCCACCCTCGACGACGGGGATCGAAAAATAATTTTTGCTAGAGTTGGCATTCTTCTTTTAATAATTTAGTGGGGCATGCACATCCAACCATTCAGAAGGCGATTGAAAATATACGGATAGATCAGAGTTTAGTCGAAGCTTCGTTTTTGAATACATCTCGCGAATTGATCTTAATGTTATCGAAATCGTTTTGCTAGACACCCTGACTGCACAACTGCAAAAGAGTGCGACCAAAATATGCATTTTCTGCTTCAATGGAGCATCATTGTTATTTATGTTATTATTTAATTTTTACACTCTAGTATTATTATTTAACCTTTACTTAATAAAAATTTAATTTCCAAATGTGATCGTTTGTTGTATTTCTTTTATAGTTATTAAGCACATATTATTTATGTTATTGGTTTTGGATAGAAGTCATTTTTGTAATATTTACATTTGTGCCTTTTCTCTCGAATTATTTTCGTTTATGTTATTATTTAATTTTTACACTCTAGTATTATTATTTAACTTAATAAAAATTTTATTTCCTGTATGTGATCAGTTTGTGTAATACTTTTATCGTTATTGTGACATTCCATGTCAGTTGGTCCGTTGCGCCCGGCAGGGGGCATTAGTTTGAGTGTGTATTATTCTTTTTTTGGGTGATTTATTGTGCGTGGCTGTTGTTGGTAGGTTATGTGTGGTTTATATACGTAGTGAAGGTTTGTGCGTTGTCCTGTGGTGTTGGTGTATGGTTTCGGAGGGTTGAGTTTTAAGCGTTGAGAGTGTAAATAGTTGTGTAAAAGGGCGCGTGTACGTCTGTGTGTGTGAGGGGGTACGCTTGTTGATCGGTATTTTGGTTGTGTTGGTGGGAGTATGGTTGGAGATGACTTTTGTTCTGGTTATGTTCTTAGGTTTGTGTAAGAGGGGTAATATTCCGTTCCAGTCAATATTTTTGTGTCATTGAAGTGAGGTGTTTTTGTTAGTTGGCTGTGGATGGCGCTGTTTTGGAGTGCGAGTGCGCGTTGGTGTTGTTCTGCCGTTTTTCTTACTTAATTTTGTTGTTTTTGGTGCAGTGTGTAGTTTTACTTTTTGTTAAAATAAAAGTCATCAGTTTGCTTTTATGAAATTGTTTACTTTTGAATTCTAGTTTAATATCTTGTTGCGTGTCCGTTGACGCTTTGAAGAAAACGTCAGCGTGCATGCATTGTTTCGGCTGTCATTGTTTTCTTTTTTTTAGAAAGCAAGCGATGACAGCATTATAGTTTATTGTTATGATGTGGTTCTTTTTCTCTTGAGGAGGAAGGAGGTCTAGACAATAAGTCTGAGCAATAGGCGGGATAGGCCTGTTGTGGATCCCATGTGGATGGGTAATTGTATTTCTGGTAGTGGGATTCTTGGTTTTTAGCGCTGGATGCACTAGAAGACATTCCATGTATTGTTTCAGAAATTGGTAAGCAAGGACGGAACTAATTTCCTGGAAGATATTGGTTGCTTGGCAATGGAGTTTGAGGCTTATAGGGCCTGAAGTAGTCCCTAAGTTTGGAGCCCTGGAACGTCTCGACCTTCTGGCGAAAATACACAGGACTGGGTGATGTATGATATTATGATAAGGAACTGTATTGCGTATTGTGTAAAATTCGAACAGGAATTGCTATCCGTGTATCTTATTGCATATTGGCATGTCGTTCTAACTGCGTAATTGTATCTGAGTTTTTTTGTTTTTTTATCTTTTCTGGTGATCGAGGTCTTAACTGGAGAAAATTTAGCAGCTTTTGGAAAAGAAGACACGAAGGACCTAAGCCATAGGTTTTGATGCCTTTCTTCTCGCATGGTGTTCTTCTAAGATAAGAGTAAAAGGAAGACTTCCGTGGGACATTGGTATAACCTTTCTTTTATTGTTATCTGCTGTGGAACGGGGAGCAATGACCTGGTCTTTTGACCTAGATGAAAATTGTCATGGGCCACCTTGGACATAGCTGTACAGTTATACTGAATTCTGTGTTCCGATGATCTGTCTTTTTCACTGTATAGATTTTATTAACTGCAATTTTATGTCAGTAGTTAAAATAGCATGCATGTTAAGTGCAGAGTGTAAGTTTCTTGATTAATGGCTAAGGTTTTGGGTGCAATTTGTTGAGGTGTGCGGTGAATAAGTTGGAGGGGTAGTTTGCTATTGATAACGTGGGTAGACGAGCTGTCCACCTGGGGACGTAGTGGTTGCAACATTGTTGCATTGTATGTCCTGGGAGACGTACATGCCGCAGGCAATCGTAGTGCCTGAGGCTGGGCGCTCCTAACCTGGAACTGGGTCCACAGGGGTTCCTGTGATCCTCTTCTGGCGAGTTGAAAAGGATCACGTGACGCTTGTCCTGCATCGTGAAGAAGGAATATTTAACGACCCAGGTTTATTGTGGGGGCGTCCGAGTCACTGGTCACTGTATCCGTCCCTCAGGGACATTTGAGCACATGTATAGGCCGTAGCCCATGAATTAATGAGTTCAGAGCAGGAGGTTTCCCAGCCCCATTTTGGAATATTTGGACCGCACATCTCAAAAGTTCTAGGGGACTATGTGCACACCGGTGGTAGCCGCCTGGTGCTTTATACGTCTTGGATAGTGGTCTGAGGGGCCCCTCTTTCACTTGACAGCTGACCATTGATGTTAGCCTAATTATCGGTGTAGGGTCATGTTTGTAGATTTTTACCTTTTTGCTGCCACTGCACTGAAGTAATGTGTATTTATGTAGAGTGTTGTTTGGAGAATATTAAAACGTTTTTGCTTTTTATGTTGGTCTGGAGTTGATTTGTTTGCTAGAAGATTAAGTTTGTATTTTCAAAAAACAGCATTCGTGCCCTTAGCGATTTCCGACCCACTGATGGACCCTGCTCCGGTAGAACCCAAGTAACCCATTAATTTTAGTAGTGTTGGGTAGTACCCAAGGGGGGCTTTGTCACATTATTAATTACATTCTAAACATGAAGGATAATGAAGCAGTATAAGCAGTTAGGGGCTTTTGTACGTTGGGACTTTTGACCTACTCTCGATCAAAACCAACACCCCCTGAAAGATTTAAAAACCCTGCTTTTTTTTTTTTATCCCATCAGCTGTAATGTAAAATCAGCTGACTATTAATTTTCAATGTCCGGACATCGCGCGATGACTGATCATGCGACCAAGGTAAATGAAATTTTTATTAATTTAACCATCACTTCTTAGCCTTTTATTGTGACTAAATAGAAAAGGGGCTATATATCAGTTAGTTGGGGGGGGGAGGTCTTCAAAAAATGAATTCACTTATCTTGGTCGTATGATCAGCCATCTCGCGATGTGCGGACGTTGAAAATTAACCCTGCTGACATTATGACCATTATTTAACTATTCCTACGAATATCTTTTTATAATACTCCCCCCCTCAAAGAGAAGATAATTAACTGAAGATATTATGAAACATAATTAAAAAGGGGAAATGGGAAGGAAAAATTCCGCGATCTAAACTCGAACCAGATAGTCCCTCATTCGAGTCCAAGTAGCGAATTTTTCCTTCCCTTTTTTCCTTGTAATTTTTTATAATGTTGTTTATCTGTACTTTTTAAACGTTTTAAATTATTATTACCATTCAACAGTCCTGAATTAAATGTTTATTGACCTTTAAACAATATCAGTTTTGTAAACAACTGCCTTACAGATTTGCCATGTTGAGCAATTGTTTGTTTTCTACATAAATATTTAATTCTTAGTGTAAAAAAAGTTTTAAGTAATCCCGTAACCACAATGTCAAAATGGTATTGCATGCCAAATTCAGAAGCATTAAAGAAGTGACAATCCCAAAACAATTTTTTATCACAAACTTATGACATTGCAGCATTAGTCAATTTCAGCATTAAATTTTTATCATGTTTAAGGTGCATACCACATGTGGTTCTAAAATCCTTTTCTGCAATTTTGCATAACATCATGGCATCAAGCGATGGTTTTATTAGCCCTCCCTTCTGTTTAATATCAATTATGACTGATTTTGAGGTAGTTTTACCCATGTTCAATACAGTCATTGCATTTTAACTTGGGTACAAAAGAACGACTGACCCAACCAGCAATATATTCCAGAACATTGTCACAATAGGCTGTCAAGGGTTCATACTCTTTTACATAGCAGTGATCAAATGACAAAAAAAATATTAGTATCAGAATTCCCAAGTTTTGGGCAAATGTCTTGTGTTGGAAAATCTGTTTGGGCATTTTCTGTTTGTTTCCTAACAATTTCCAAATTTGGAGGGATCATTTCTTGCTAACAGTGTTTTCCTATATGCATACTTGAACTGGAGTGGACTTGGATTATAAAGATTTCCTCCCCTGTTTCGAATACAGGAGAAAAAAAGCTCTAGGTGGTCCTGACTTAACTTTCTTGTTAATAAGAATTTCAAGGGAGCATTTTCACTCCACAAAAATTCTTTACAAAGACCCTTTAAGCTTGTTAGATTTATAATGAAGCCTAGGATTCCGATTTTTCTTTGTGTTTCAAGTAGGTATTTACCGAAGAATTTTAAGTGTTTTCAGATAAGCATTGTCAATCTTGCAACAAGTCATTTCCATGTTTCTTGTTCTGATCGGTTGTTTTGTTCCTTTGGCATATAGGTGGCATGAATTCAACAGATCAAAACCCATATTGAAGATTTCAATAAATTCAACAGTTACATCTACATCACTAAAGCCATCAATTCCAACATCTTTGCAGAATTTAAGAGCAGAAGCAACAGAGCCACTTATTGTTTGACATGCCAATTTTACTTTCATTTTTTGGGATTGCCAATTTAAATGTCTTTCAGATAGCTTATTTGCTGCATGCAAACCTTCTTTTTCCTGTATTTGATGTAACATATCAGTATATTCTCATTTGATATATCCTTTTTCACTTAATATTTTTTTTTCTCCCAGCAGATTGCGAATTAATTTTATCATGTGTGCTGCATCCAAAAAACAAACATTTGTGTTTTTGTTAGATGGGTTCTCTATTCATGATTCAATTTATCATCCATGACATCAAGATGTACTCCCAGGGATTTGAACATTGAAATATTATTTCCTGGATGGATGTATTGGATTACAATACATAATAAAAATAAAAAAATATAAAATAAATAATAAAAAATTTAGTTTTCTTTTTTCCTTTCTTCTTTATTTAAATTTAATTTTTTGGGCTTATGCCTGTTGGGGGCAACACTGGGCTTTACCGTCTGGTTACTCCCTGTTGTTGTTACAATTATTATTAAAAAAATTATTGTTTTTGATATTGTTTCTGGTTTAATGTCGTACTAATTTTACTATTTTTGTACATTGATCTGTAAAAAGTTGTGAAAGATGGCCCTAGACAGGCCTCCAAGCCTTTTGGGCACTTTTTAACTTTGAATTTAAAAGTATTCTTTTTTTTAAACAAAGAACTCTTGAATTTACCTTATTTGAATTTTATACAATATTCATTATTACTAATTTATTGTACTTTGTAAATAATAAATAAATAAATAAATAAATAAATAAATAAATAAATAAAATAATGCAACCCTCACATTTTTGACTCATTAGCAACGGAAAGTGATCGAGAAATTGAAAAAAAAAAGTTAATTAATGTAATGTATCTTACCGTGTATAATAATGTACTGCTATGTTAAATGATAGTTTAATCCAAAAAAAAAAAAACCATGTAGAAATACATGGATTCGTCAGACTGGTTTAATGCCCCCCCCCCCCCCCCAACCTTCTCATGCGACCTCCGACCTCCCCCAAATTTAAATGCTTTTTAATGTCAAAATTCTTCGCATTGTACCCGAATAAATACAGTATATAATTTCATAAATATGCATAAACAATCATTCTGTATCATTGAAACGACAGTAACATGTTTGGATGTATATATAATCAATCACTATATGAAAGACCAGGATTTTTACATGAGAAAAACATTCTAAGACGCAGAAAATAAAAATACACCTGTGAAAGGTCAGTGGTGAACCCTTAATATATCTTTTATTGCAATTCAAAGCAAGAAGTCTGCATTGAGTTTGGGTGTGTTTATATACGCAAAATTACACACGTAAACATCGATGGAAGCCATTTTTTGCCAACCAAAGCAATGGCCGCCAGGCCTTCAAATGGGGACACGGTGGTGGTGCTGTAAGCAGCTCATGAGCGATCTAGTCATTTCATATCGTTGCTTTAAATTTTATATTTTTTAATCCTTTCATTTCATAGATACTTAAACAATATTTGTGTCTGTAAAAGGATAATATTTAACAAAATTAATTCAACCACCGTATGACCCACTTTCATCCACACCCCCCTTATCCCTACTAGCTGTGACGTCACAAAATAAGCACCTAGGCCTTCTTTCAGGGGGTGTTGTCAAAACCCGCTGGTAAAAACCCCCAGCCTTAAACCAGTCAAGGGAAGGGAAACAGTCGACCGACTCCTGTCGGAATGCTTTGATCTAATGTTGCCCGCTTGACATCATGGCTGGGCTCTACGATGGTGGCGGACTCTATTAGCCGTGGCGGAGCTGCGTCCAAATTTAGCTTAGAAATAGAGGGAAATCCTTCAAATTATCCGCGAATTTATTTTTCAGAGAAGATTAAAATGAATAACTAAATTATTTATTTTTTAAAAAAGGGTTGAAAATTATATTCAAAGTATTATTTTTATTTGGTTGTTTATTTTTCATATTTTTTTTCTTTTTTCCCGCAATTTTTGTATAGAACTTTATATCTTCATATAGTCGTAAATTTTTTATAAGCTTTTATTTCACTTTACGAAGAGATATATAATAGTTGTAATAAATAACTAACTAAATAAATAAACATCTGGAAAATAAGTATTTTTTCCATAAATAATTTTTCACAATAAAAAGAAAACAAAACTTAGTCTAAATTTGTATATTCGTTATAGAGATAAAAATATATTTATTTACACTATTTACAATTTATTTCTTTAAATAATTTCACACAATAAAATTATACTCGCAATTTATTTCCTTAAAAATTTATTTGATGTTATTCTATGTTCGAAATAACAAACTCCTCCAACAGAGGTCACTAGTTGTCAAGACCGTGACCCTTGCCCCTTGACCTGTGAACCCCGAAGATACTCACTCACTGTAAAACCTCTCTCCTTTTGTTTAAAAAAAGAATCAATGTCAAAAGGATCACACGTGTCTGTAATTCTTCCCACTAAGTTCCACTGAAAATAACAACAGGTTATGGGCCCAGCACGCTTCCACTGCGCTGGATTGCAAATCGAATAGACTATAACAAACGGAAATAATGAAGAAAAGGTGAAACAACAATTTAATTTTGCGACCACGTGAAAACGGCGATACAGCGGAGCGACGAATACGCAACGTAACGACGAACACGCGGCCAAAAAAAACAAAAAAAACTGTGAGTTGTGATTGAACTATTATTGACCAAAACAACAAATTAATTTGCGACCACGTGAAAACGGAAATACGGCGTAGCGACGAATACGCAACGTAACAACGAACACGCGGCCAAAAACTGTGAGTTTTGATTGAACTTTTATTGACAAAAAAACAACAAAAAATAGTATATATACATTAAGCAACAAAATGGCAGAAGCCAACAAAATTGAAAAATTAACTGATGAGAACTATAGTACATGGAAAATGATGATAGAAGCCGTATGTGTGGCGAATGGCACGTGGCAACAGTTGACCACATTTATCCCGAGGCCGGAGATTAAGGATGGCGACCCCACAACCATGACAGCAGCAAATGCATGGGACTTAGAAAATGCCAAAGCCCGCAGCAATTTACTACTATCACTTTCCACGCCACAAGTCAAACACTTGCGCGGACTCACCGCAGCGTACAGCATGTGGAGCAAGCTGAAGGAAGTCCATGAGCAGACTGCTGGCACACAAGTGATAACTCTCCTATCAGCTTTAATGACGAAACGGCTGACGTCTGATGATGATCTCGACAGACACCTTGAATTCTACACCGACACTGTCCGCATCTTCGATGAAATGGCGGAACCACCATCAATGGAGAAGATAGCAATCACTGCACTGCTGTTAAGCCTACCAGAGAGATTCTCAGCCATTCGCAGCGCCATAAGAACCTTGAAGACCCTGCCACCGCTTGACGATGTGAAGAGGCAAATCAAAGAGGACATGCGAGGACGAAAGGCAACTCAAGCAGGTGATGACAGCGCCCTCTACGTTCGACAGAAGGAGCCAAAGGACAAGAACAACAAGTTCCAGAATCGCCAGAAGTCTACCAATGCGAACGAACACCACAAGGGTGGCAAGTCAGATACTCAGCGCCCAAGGGTAAAGTGCGAACATTGCGGAAGAGTCGGTCACGCCATCGCTGACTGTTGGTATCGAAAACGAATAGAGAAGGCAAATCAAAAACCCTCGGACTCCAGCATGATGGCAATCGAGCACACAGCGTTCTTCACCGACCACGAAGGACGCATCACAAACAAGTGGATCTTGGACAGTGGCGCCACGTCCCATATCTGCAACCGCGAAGACCTTTTCACAGAGCTACAGAAAGGCGAAAGCAACCAGCTGAAGATAGCAAATGGAGAGTCATCAGCCATTGAGGGTATTGGGACAGTCAAATACACGAAGACAGACGGAAATGGGATCACCCTCAACCGTACTCTACATGTTCCGGACTTAAGAATGAACTTGATGGCTGTGAGCAAAATCACAGACCATGGCTTTAGTGTTATTTTCAAGAGGCACGGAGCACAAATCATAAATTGCCAGAACGAAATTATAGCGACAGCTACCAGGGAGGCCGACTTGTACTTCATACACATGAAGAATGAAAACGTTAATGCTGCCGAGAGCCCACAACGCCCATCAATCATGACATGGCATGAACGCTTAGGACATGTCAACGAGCATGACCTGAAATGGATGGTAATGAATGGACTTTTAAAGGGCATCGATGTCAACGTGAACCAAACACTGCCTGCATGCGAAATCTGCATACGTGGAAAGCAGACAAGGGCGCCCTTCCCCAAGTCAAGCGATTCTCGTAGTTCCAAACTACTGGAGTTGGTTCACACCGACATATGTAAACCTATCCGACACACCTCGAATGGGGGATCGAGGTACTTCATCACGTTCATCGATGATGCTTCAAGATGGTGCGAAATATATTTCCTACGTCAAAAATCGGACGCGCTTGGGGCCTTCAAAGAATTCAAGACAATGGCTGAGAATGCGACAGGACAGAAGATCAAAGTACTACGGAGCGACAACGGTCGAGAGTACATCAATCAAGAGTTCGACCAATTCCTGTCAAGCAATGGAATCAGGCGAAACCTAACGGCACCACATACCCCTCAGCAAAACGGTGTAGCTGAACGCTGGAACCGAACTCTAATCGAAATGGCAAGATGTATGCTGCTACAATCTGGAATGGAACAGTCTTTCTGGGCCGAAGCAGTCAACACAGCCAATTACATACGCAATCGATGCGTATCCAGAAGCCTCCAGGGCAACAGTCCGCACAACCTTTGGCACGGAAAACCAGCTAGCGTCAAGCACTTCAGGATTTTTGGATCCAAGGCCTACGCCTTACTGAAAGATGGTTCAAATGCCAAATTCAGCGCCAAATCCGAAAAGTGCGTCCTGATTGGATACAGCAGTGAGGCCAAGGCGTACAGACTCTGGAGCACCGAACGCCATAAGGTAGTCATTAGCCGCGACGTGAGTTTCATCGAAAAGGAAACATTCGACCCAAAACCGAGCGAAGAGCAAGCGGGGATGGATGATCACTTCTTCGATTTCGAGCTGCATACAGAAGTGCAATCAACTGAGCCTGCACAAGAGCAAGTCAGCGATGAGACGGACGAGGATGGAACAAGTAACGTGCCGCAACCAAAACCTCCGAGACGAGCAAGAGGAAGACCATCCATCGAAAGGACAGGTGCACGAGGTAGACCCAAAAGGAAGTACAAAATGCAGCCGCTACCACGAATTGAAGAGGAGCAAAAACAAGAGGAAGATGAAAGTTCAGTACCCAGCACCTGCGAAGCAACCAACCTTGTAACACAGGACGACCCAATGACTGTCAGAGAAGCATTGAATGGTGAAGACCGCGATGAATGGAAAGCAGCCATTAAAAGCGAGTATGATGCACTGGTCAAGAATGGTACCTGGGAGCTCGTAAAGCGCCCACAAAATCGTCAGGTCGTCGGAAGCCGCTGGGTCCTGAAGACCAAACGACACGCAGATGGTAGAATAGAAAAACGAAAAGCCCGCCTAGTGGCAAAGGGCTATACACAGCGTTTTGGTGCTGACTATCGAGAAACTTTCGCTCCCGTAGCCAGGGCCAGCTCAATCCGTTTGATAATGGCATTAGCGGCAAAGCTATCACTAACAGTTCACCAAATGGATGTCGTGACAGCCTACCTCAACGGGGAACTTGAGGAGACAATTTTTATGGAGAAACCAGAATCTTTCGACGAGATATTTGGAACGCGGCCCGATGAAGTCCTTCTGTTGAAGAAATCCATCTACGGTTTAAAACAGTCAGGACGACAATGGTACCGAAAACTCGACCAGACCCTCAGAAAACTTGCGTTGAAACCACTGAAAAACGAGCCATGCATATATTTTAAACGTGACAACAATGACATCGTCATAATCGGCATTTACGTCGACGACCTGATCATCGCGACGCAGAGACAGGAGACGATGGTGAGCATCAAGAAGCGCCTCTCCAAGGAATTCGAGATGAAAGACCTAAGACCAATATCTTACTGCCTGGGTGTGGAATTTCATCAGGATGCAGGAACTGGAGAGATCACCATGAGCCAGCGGAAATACACCCTGGATGTGCTAAAACGCTTCAACATGGAAGATTGCAAAGCAATCGCCACTCCCCTCGACGCAAATGCTAAGTTGAAGAGACCAGAGATTGACGCCAACGACGATGAAGGGACGATAAACTTCCCATACCAAACACTCGTAGGTTCGCTAATGTACTTGGCTACATTCACAAGACCAGACATCGCCTACTCTGTCAGCGCGTTGAGCCAATTCAACTCTGATTTCGATCATCAACATGTTGTAGCTGGCAAACGTGTACTCCGATACCTCCAGGGGACACAGGATTACGGACTGAAGTTCACGAAGAGCGATGATCCCCTGAAGGGATATGCGGATGCCGACTGGGCCGGTGATGTAAATGACAGGCACTCCCACACCGGATATCTTTTCAAGCTGTCGAATGCTGCCATTTGCTGGGAAGCACGTAAGCAGAAAAACATCGCACTCTCGAGTACTGAAGCCGAATACGTAGCCATGTCCGAATGTGCAAAAGAGGCAGTGTACCTTCAAAGCCTGCTCGCAGAACTGGGACTCAAAAATGCAAACCCAGTAACCATTTACAACGACAATCAGAGCGCCGGGAAACTCGCGAACAATCCAATCTTCCACGCTCGCATAAAACATATCGAAACACGATACCACTTCATTCGAGAAGCCAATGAAAGAGGCCAGATAGAAGTCCAGTATCTAAAGACGGATGATATGCCCGCCGACATCCTGACGAAGGGCCTTTTCAGGCCGAAACACCAACAGTTCGTGCATGAAATGGGCCTACGAAAAGTCGTTTGAGGGGGAGTGTTCGAAATAACAAACTCCTCCAACAGAGGTCACTAGTTGTCAAGACCGTGACCCTTGACCCTTGACCTGTGAACCCCGAAGATACTCACTCACTGTAAAACCTCTCTCCTTTTGTTTAATAAAAGAATCAATGTCAAAAGGATCACACGTGTCTGTAATTCTTCCCACTAAGTTCCACTGAAAATAACAACATTCTAGTTATCGCAATTTATTCTGGGATGAAGATCAGTGTGGCTAAAACCGAAGTTCTGGTTCTTTCAAGCCAGCCTGCTCAGTGCGCTCTCCATGTTAGGGGAGCCTCATTGAGACAGGTGGAAAAGTTCAAGTATCTCGGGATTGCATTCACGAGTGATGGACGGCAGGAGAA
>JAHWFO010022948.1:144862-173125 GCA_023313115.1 Rhysida immarginata | reverse complement strand
GGCAGGTTCCTCGGTCAACTGTAAAAGAGTTTATGCAAATTTTCCGTCCCTATTGGCCAAGCATTTTAAAACATAAATTCAACCCACTCAACATATTTAATAGAATTTCAAAAGGCAATAATTTGTTTCAGTTTATCACAAAAAAAAATACACAGTAGTAAAGGTATTAATGATCTCATAAAAGGAATGTTCCAAGCGATGCAGCTTTTGCAAGAATAACTGAGGCTTATCCTACCGCAGCATCTAAAATGCTAAAGAGCAATGGATGGTTAAGATATAAGAAAAATAAAATGTTGTTTTTTAAGACTGTGTCCAATCTAATGCATGTCGACGCAAAAAAATTTCGACGCAGTATTTGGTGTCAGTAAATGGAAAATATAAATTGAGAAAAAAAATTGTACAATAATTCTTTTCATGCTTGAGCAAGAGAGGTTTTCTGTTGCTCCAACCTCTTTCTAAGTTTCGAGTTCACATTGTTAGATCAAAAAGCAAAAAAAAAATTTTCTATCTTCAAAATTTTCTATCTTCAAAATTGCTTAGAAAATTGCAACATTATGGAATTAGGGGTCTCACTCATGCTTGGTTTTCCTCTTACTTATTGCGTCGACAACAAATTTTAAAGATTGAAAATGAATATAGTACTTCAGAAAGGAATAAAATTGGTGTCCTTCAAGGAATGGTTTTGGGTACTATTTTGTTTCTTTTATATATAAATGATATTTTTAGCCAAAATTGAAATGGCCATATACAAGGTTATGCTGATGACTTGGTCTTGACTTACACAAGAGATGATTTTACAAATTATAAAGAGGCAGAAATTGATATTTTAAATATAAATAAGTGGTTAAATGAAAATGGAATGCAATTAAATGTACAGAAAACTGTTTATATTAGATATAGGTTATCCCCAAATAATGACTTTATCAAAAATATTAAATGCTATACTCATAATATTAAAAAAATTGTACATGTCCTAGTATAAGGCAAGTTAATAGATACAAATATCTTGGTGTCATTATTGATTATAAGCTAAATTGGAGCCAGCATATTGTTAATCTTTTTCAGTGACTTAAATCCGTTATAGTTACAATTAGAATGCTACATGCAATTCTTAATCATTCTATGATTAAAATTATTTACATGGCTTTATTTCAATCCGTTTTGCAGGATATGATTGTTATATGGGGAGGAACTTATACAACCTATTTAAAGCCACTTAAAAGAGTGAAACATTCCTTCACTTGTCATCAAATAGATTATATGAGTATCCGTATGTACAATTTAATGCCAAATGATATTAAAGACTGTAATAAAAAAGATGTATATATTATTAAGAGAAAAATTAAGTGCTGGTTAAATAGCCTTGTAGATTTTTATATTTTTTGATATTTTTTTTTTTACCAATATTTTTTTTATAAAAAAAGTTTTATATCTATATATATATCAAAACTCTTGCGTGTATTTATTTATTTATTTATTTATTTATTTATTTATTTATTTATTTATCTGTAATTCTATCTCCTCCTAGACGGTTTGAGCTAGCGACTTGAAATTTTCAGGGCAGGCTTATCAATAAAGGACCTGCTCTCTCGCCAAAAATCAGCCCCCTACGACCCCCCCCCCCTTCCCCACTTTCTGGGGTTTTCTTTGTAATTCCCCTCAACAGATGGCGTGGGCAGGCGAAGCCGCAGGTAACAACTAGTTGTATATAGAAAGATAATTTTATGTTTTTATGTATTTTTATATATCTTTTATATTTAAATTTCTTTAATAATATTAAAAACTAATAATCATACTAACAAAAATATTTGTATAGTATAAAAATAATTATTTGTATTGTATATATAAAAAAAAAGAAGATAATTTTATGATTTCAATATTGTATTATCATGTACACCTGTAATAATATTTCTGTTTATAGACACAATTTTATTTTTTTCCCAATTATGTGTTTAATCTCGATGTATCTTGTCTTTTTGTGAGCATTCATTGCTCTTTCGAGATACATCGGTAAGCCTTATTATACTTTATTTTCATAGTGTAAAGTGTAAAAAATGATGTAATTTACAATAAAATATAATAAAGTAAAAATAAAAATTAAAAAAAACAAAAAAAAAATTTGCAAAAGAAATTCAAAAGCTCCAAAAGAAACAGGTGGAGAGGCAGCTCTGTTTATAAACATGGGGATTTGAGGCACACCGTTCAACCCAGAAGATGGGGTGTAAAACTCTTCCTCCTGCTGAGGGTCGCTTGGAGGTCCCTTTCCCCTTCACTTCTGACTGACGTCACATTGCTTCCTCGCTGTCTGTGAGAATCAGCTGGCGGGGGGTGGTTGTCCTATCGTTGATTCTCTAAAGGTTGACAGAGGTTGATACAGTTCCGATCATGACTTCCAGCGTGTTGGGAGGGAAAGCCCCGTAGCATTCAAAGCATTTCCCACGTCGTGTAGGTGAAAACTGTATTCGTCGTGTTCTACACATTTCGGGGTAGTCTTCCCGTTTTGAAAGAGTTCGCTCCAGGTGTCTTTGCTTTCCAAAAATATGCGTTCTTCACCTCCAGGAAAGATGTTCTGTCTCTCCACTGTATATTCAAACTTTTGCCAAGGTTCCGTAAGTCCCGATGGATCCCTCTACATAATACGGGACAGACGAAGTCAGGTGGCTCTGATTACTGACTGTGGACATCCCTGAGGTAACTCAGAACAAGTGTAATTTAATTAATTCTGGCATTAACCAACTCCTGCACGGTAGTGCAGTTGGTTCAGTACAAAATAAAACTGTTCCTTTCACAGCTGACGTGAATAAAGTATACACAAGGTGACTGAAATAATGCAAAACAGGCCTGGGGTACTTTTCCTCAAGTTTACCGATGACTCCTAGACAATAGACAACCATAAACAGTGCAAGGGCACTTCGTGCGGCTTAGTGTTCAATTCTATTGCAAGAATTATCTGAACAGGCACTGCCTAACCCATCGGTCTTTTAATAACAATCTCATAATGCAACGCATGCTTAACAAAGGCAAAAATTACTAAACAAATTTCTAAATTATATACAACATTTCCGCCACTAAATTCTTATTTATAATAGGGACGCCATCTAAATATACTGGCTAATTAACTGAAGCGGCCATTGAAAATGTCTTAATATTTAAATGAATAAATTTATAAGGTGACGAAACCAGCAAAAAAAATACAGTTCGAAACAAATACGACGCAAAATTTGTTTTTGCATCCAATGCCTCCAAATCATCTTCTCTTATAAAAGTAGAGTAAACGAGCTAGTTACACAAAACTTTCATAACAGTTTATAACACATCCATAATGTCTATACATTGTAATGTAAGTAACCAGCATAGTACTAAGTTCTTTATTCAAGAATAAAATTCATAACTTATTTATTCAAAAGGCATGTTTTCGCTTTTCTTTTCCCATTTCCTCCTTATCTCCAATCAATTCAAAAGACAGAGGGGGGATGTTAATCCCTCCTCTTTCAAAACAGGCTGGGTTTATTCCAAAACTCTGGGGAGGGGGGTTGGAAATGACTCTTCATAAACGTGATTCTAAGAAAAACGGTTCCACCAGAAAATGATTTAAAACCCAGAAAATTCAAAAAAAAAATCGTTTGTATTTTTCAATAACTAACCTATAAAATCAATAATTAAATTGTTTGAACCCTTCAATAGCTAGATTAAAGGGCAACTGACATCAAAATTTGACATGTCCTAAAATTATAGAGGACATTGAAAAAATAAATTCTGCATAAAAAGTTTTCAAATATCACTATTGTTTTAGGAGTTATTTAATTTTAAAAATTAGCACCTGACGTCAGAGTCGAGTATGTCCAACACCTCCTAGAAAGAAAGCCTGTGCACTGAAAATTCATACATTGTTACATGATCATAAGAAGCCATTATTCAGGGCTTATTACTGGTAGAAATACGAATATCATTGTCTTTTTATGATCATGTAAAAATGTATGTGAATTTTCAGTGCACAGGCTTTCTTTCTAGGAGGTCTTTGACGTACTCGCCTCGGACCTCAGGCGCTAATTTTTAAAATTAAATAACTTCTAAAATAATAGTGATATTTGAAAACTTTTTGTGCAGAATTTATTTTTTCAATGTCTTCTATAATTTTAGGACAATTCCAGCAAATAATAAACACTAACAAAGAATTTCATTAATCCTTATTTCCATAGGCAGAGGGACAAGTCAAAAAAGTTTAGCAATACTCAATAATATACTTGGTTCCAACTCTTATGCAAGAATCAGTACAAAATAACATTTAAGGGTGCATAACATATGAAAAAGAGTAGTTTATTGTTGTAACTCCCAAATAAACTTCTTAAAATTAATACCTCAGTCAATTATCTGATTTTCACTACATACTAAATGGTTCTTGACCGACGGGGAATAAAAAATGGGGTAAACGATAGCTGTCACAAAAGACTACACAAAGGTAATTATTTCTCTATCTCCTGCCCATCAACACAGCTTAATGATAATTCAATGAAAGGGCAAAAACAAATCAGAGGCTTTCAAGTTTTAAACAAAGATTCCCATTAACTAACTCATATACTTCTTTCCTGCATAAGAGGATCACTTAAAATAACGTTTCTTTTAATTCAGAGTCAAAAAATTTATCCCCTCGGATGTGTACCTTAATAAGACTAGTTATTTGGTCAAGAATCAAAGCTTCCACAAAAAAAATCACTCACTACTTAAAGAATAAGAGCTTCCAAAAGAAATTCTTTCCCCTCCTTCATTGCGGGTCGCTATCCGTGGTCGGCTATCTGTTAGGGGGACTCATCTCTTCTCAGTGCCTTCAGTGTGGCGGGGGAGAGAGGAGGAGAGGGGTGAATTTTGACCCTCACTATAACGTCACTCCAGTTCTCATCCTCCTCCCCACTTGCTCTCTAGAGCTTACATTTTTAAATGGCTACGATGCTCTCTTAGCCTACCTTTTAGGCCCTGGTAACTTTTTGAATAATATAGTGTTTTAACCCAAGCCTACTAAACTATGAAAATGTACCGCATACACATACATGCTAGAAAAGGAACGTTTTTTATTTTTAAAAAAAGTGCGCTTCGCGGCAATCAATAACACCAAACTTTTCCTTTCCCAAATGACTGCCAACTTCCATTCATTAATGAATCAGGCAAAAAAAAGGTATAACATACTCTTACAACGCAATGGTGCAACTTGGCGGCTTTCTTTCAGCCCAACATTAGACTCTTGGTTTGCTGAGCTATAGATTGATTCGGGAAAGAACTCCGTAGATGCAAAAACACAGAAAAGACAAAAGATGCTAACCGGTAACACAATTAATACAAAGGGACGCCTCTGACTCAGGAAAATAGAAGTCAGGAAATAACAGTTTTGTTTAACATTCATAATAGGCAAATACACAAAGAAACAGTAATTAAAGTGCCTCTGTAAATTCCGCCTTTTATATGACAACAACTCTGGATATTATTAACTAATTCTCTTCTTTGCCATCCACTGAGGGGCTTTATTGGCGACGTCTCTTCAGCTAATATGGCAAAACAAAATAGGAATTGAATACAAGGTACCACTAAATACAGTAAACAATTAATTTGGTTCCACTGACCCTCCCAGCTGCAAGAACAGCTGAGGTAAACCTAAAAACAAAACATTCGCAATTAAGGAAAATTCAAATTCAAATAACAATTGCAATATTTCCACGAGACGGATAATTGAAAGAAAAAGATTCCACTTCCACCTCTCAAATGGAAACAAAATGTAACAACCAAATGATCTTCAAGCTGACGCTCTAAAATTTAGGGTTCATGAGACTGTCTATGATGCCGATCAATTTTATCGCTGCTGCGTCTCTACTCAACGGGGCTGGACCTCCCTGATTGATTCCACAGTGCTTTAGGGCTGAATCGCAGCATCCGACGGCTCTTCCCTCACGATGCCCTCAGTTCGGACTGCCTCCATCGATCGCTGGTCCGGAACTGGGCCTCTGCTACGTAGCGAATACGGCGGGTTTACTGTACAACTGGTGGTATTTCAGCGCGAGCGAGAGGCTCTGGTGGTGGCAGGACTTGCGTTAAACTCTCGCGAGCTCGTTCTGTTGACTCAGGCGGATTCTTGTCATGCTTCACAGGAGCATTCGCGGGCCTACGCATGATGAAATATTCCTTCTTGTAATAATTCGTTTGAGCTGCTGGGGGGTCTCAGGCTCGGGTTTCTCCTCGACTGTGCATGGGTGGGGCACCCTGGTCGCCCACCTTTGTTCTCAACCTATTGGCATGCACCAATTTGGTTTTATTAGTCTCCACATTCTGGATTACGAAATTGACGAGACTCAGCTGCCCAATAATGTTGTATGGCCCATCATAATTAGCTTGCAGTTTCTTCGCTAACCCTTTCTTAACCTGCAGTACGGCCAGAGATATCAAGTCCCCTACATCAAAGGTTATGCCGTTTGTCATGCGCTCATTTGCGCTGGATCACTTGTTCTGTGCTAACCTCCGCGACTTCAAATGCAAGTCTTAAGCGAGCTTCGATTTCACTGCTGTAAATACTATCAATGTCATAATGTACTTTGCGGGGTGCAATCAAAACATCAAAGGGTACAATCGGATCTCTTCCGAAGAACAGCATAAATGGGCTCTCCCACCTATGAATGGGGGGTGGAGTTGTAATTAAAAACAACGTACAGGATCCATTGGTCCCAATCTTTTTGGCTACGGGAGATGTACTGCTTCAAGGCACTGATAAGAGTTCTATTCATCCTCTCAGCTAATCCGTTTCCCGAGGGATGGAAGGTGGTGGTTAGCAATTTCTTGATTCCCAAACGCGCGCAAACCTCTTTCATGAGATTCGAGGTAAAGTTCATACCTCGATCGCTCAAAATTTGAATAGGTATGGAGTAGCGGGTAGAAATGCTGTCCACTAGCACTTTCGTAATAGCGTCAGCCGTCTGATCGGCCATTGGCAATGCCTCACAGAAGCAGCTGAAGTGATCTATTATCGTGAGTATATACTTGTTTCCGGAATTAGACACAGGTAGGGGTCCGACTACGTCAACACTTATACAATAAAAGGGATGCTTGACTACGGGGAATTCCATCAAAGGCTGCTCGTGGCGTTTTTCAGGTGAAGACGGAGCTGGCAGCTATCGCACTCGGCACAATAATTTTGAACATCAAGACGCATATTTGGCCAATAAAATGTTCTGGTTAATTTCTTTTGCATGCGCTTTGCCTTCAGATGCCCACTAAATAGCAGATTGTGATAAATGTAAAGTACGTGCTTAATAAGGTTTGTTGGCACCACCAATTGTTCCCATGTTTCCTTTCCATCTTGAGACTTACGAATATGATAGAGAATTTGGTCTTTGTCTAGGAAAAAAGTATCTAATTTATCTAACGCTTAGAGGGGGGATCGCCTGATTTAGTTTTCAAATATTCAATAATATCTTTCCAAACAGGGTCTTTTTGCTGCTCTTTCGCTATTTCCTCTCGTGAGACAATGGGATCATACTCCATCACTGCTGATACTGGAATTCTAGATAATGCGTCCGCATTTCCATGCTTTATCTCCTGCTTATGTGTTACCTCAAACGTGTAAGACTGGAGGCTTAAACTCCATCGAGCAAGACGAGAGGTGGGATTTTTCAATGAAAGCAACCAACGAATCGGTTGATGATCGGTAATTAGCTTGAAGGCATGTTCATAAAGATATACCCTAAACTGTTTAACCACATAAATAACTGCAAGGCACTTGCGCTCAATGATGCTGTAATTGAATTCGTTTTTCTTTAGTAGCCTGCTAGTGTACGCAACTGGATGCTCCCTACAATTAAATTTCTATGATAATACCGCTCCTAGGGCAAAAGAACTCGCATCCATCAAAACCAAAAATTCCTTGTGAAAATCAGGGCTTTTCAAAACAGGGGCATTAATCAATGCTTGTTTCAGAGTCAGGAATGCCTTCTCCACCTCCTCAGTCCACTCAAACTTAACGTCCTTCTTTGTCAGATTCGACAAAGGCTTAGCTATCGCACTAAAAGAATCGACATGCCTTCTGTAATAATTAGCAAGGTGTATAAATGATTGCAGCTCAAGCATGTTCCTCGGGCATGGAAAATTTTGCACTGCCTGAATTTTACTAAGGTCAGGAGCTATTCCTTCCGCTGAAACAACGTGTACCAAAAATTTTACTTCATCGTTCAATAATTGACACTTTCGGGGTTTCAATTTCAAATTAACATCACACAACCACTCAAATAAATCTCTCAAACTGCTTAAATGACTATCAAAAGTCTCCGTGAATACGATCTAGTCGTCTAAATAAACGTTTATCCTATCTTTTAAATCTCTGATAATGAAATCTGCTGTTCTCTGCCACAGCACTGGCGCATTGGTCAAACCCATAGGCAAACGATTGAATTCAAATTTTTTATCTATTAAAGCAAAACTGGTCTTTTCGTTATCACTAATTTCTAACTGGAAATAGCCTTGGTTGCCATATGAAAAAATAATAAGATTAAAAGCACCAATAGAAAGCTAGCACCAAATCTCTAAAGCAGATTGGCTACTGTATCCAGATTGGCCACTGGATAATCCAGTAGAAGAGCAATTGGCCAATTATATTTTTAGTAGCACAGTGCTTGTTCAGACCAATCTGGGAATTAGTCACAAATTATTTTCGGAGTAACTATGACGTTCGAAATAGGCGATGAAAAATACATTAGTGTGTATGAAATGTACTTGATGATTGATTTGAATTGGCTGATAATTCGATTTAGAAAATTCGAATTATGCAGTAATATTTTAAAGTAAATGTAAAGGATATCAAACGTTCCTTGCAATTCATATGAATTAAGCGATAATTCGAATTTGGCAGATTTGAATTACACGGAGTTTACTGTAGTTAAGTTCTTCCAGCTCTCCCTCCCCACCAGCAACTTAATAGATAACAACAAATGTTTACATTCCAACCAAAATGACCATAGCCCCCCCCCCCCCGCGGCGAGCCGGGGGGGGGCACGAGTATAACAGAATCACTTCCCCTAAATGACAGTCATCAATCTCCTCTCCCCCAACCATGGTGAAATAAAATCTAAATTTAAACTTTTAAAATTTTATATTCAAAACCTCATTTTATAAAACATGGCACTTTTATATACGTTGCTCCACACCATCCTGGCTCCCCAAACTCGAAACTTTGTAAAAACTAATCATGTATCATCAATATTTCCAGCCCAAATGTTATAAACTGAAATTCACATCCCCTATCCCATTCCCCCATCTCACTGCCAACCCACTGCTAACCAATCAGAAACACAGGTCCCAAACAGAGGCTAACAGCTAACAGCCCTCTCAAAAAAATATGTACATTTATACAGGGTGATTTACATCGAATGTAAAATACTTAAAGGGGATATTATAGAGGTTAAGATAAACACAAAACGTCTTATGAACATGGGTTCAAATATGAACGATAACTGAGATATGAACAGAAATAAAAATGCCGCCACCAAGATCAACAAGTTATAATAACTCAGATTCTGTAAAGCCTAGATTAATGAAATTTGAAGGAATAACAGAGTACATAAGACTGTGTATACCTTTAAAATTTGATCTAATTCTAACAAGAAGTTTCCAAGTTACTCATTCAACATCATAATACGTACGTGTTCACTTGTGAGTACTAACTAGCACTTGTCACAATTTTGACTGTGTAACTCTGAAACTTCTCGTTGGAATTCAATCAAATTTTAACGGTATACACAGTCTTATGTACCTTGTTATTCCCCCAATTTGCTTTAATCTAGGCTTTACAGAACCTGAGTTATTAACTGGTTGATCTTGGTGGTGGCATTTTTATTTCTGTTCATATCTCAGTTATCGTTCATATTTGAACCCATGTTCATAGGACGTTTTGTGTTTATCTTAACCTCTATAATACCCCCTTTAAGTATTTTACATTCGATGTAAATCACCCTGTATAGTTACCTTATTACTTGTAAAATCTTGCTCTGATGATGGTGTAAACTGAAACAAGTATGCAACATAATAAACAGATATTGCATAATCGGACCAATCATTATTTCGCATTATGCAAAGCAATAATGGACCCAACCCTGTCAATCTTATACACAAATTCCAATTTCTATATTACAAGACAAGGAGGCTATCCCTCACAATAATGAACATATGGTTTAACAGAACTTGCCTTGCCTGACATCTCATACCTAAGTACGCCAAATTACGGATTAAACCCACTTTCATTGTTGCCAAGAGGACCAAGGAATATGGAGAATGAAGGCACATTTTAGAGAAACTTAAATACCTACACATGAAAAAGGATTCTCTTCAGAAGTCAATCATGTACCTCCAATCGAAATCGCGAACAAAGCAGGCCCCCTCGTCTTCATACAAGTTGCCAAAGCCATCATAGAAGCACTGCATGAGGAGAAAACGAAAAAGTTTGAAACGATGTCCAAAAAGATCGACAAACTAACTATAGAACAGCACAAGGTAAGGCAACTCCACACATCTGATGACAACAACATCATAAACTTAACTGACAAAATTTAATGAGATGGAAGAGACACTACTCAACAAGAGATCAAAACACAACATCCACACTGCCCCAACTAAAACATCGATAGTAAACACAGCTATTGAAATTGAACTGGCCACGCAAGCATTACCAAGCGAAATTAGACACACTACAAGAATACAAGCTGCAACACAACTCAAGAAAATAGCATCCGATAAAAGGAACACCAGATATACAAACTATATGTCCACTATCAAATCCATCAACACGAAATTAATGGACAATAACGCAATTGCAGTAAAGGCTGACAAAGGTAATGCAACTGTCATCCTCCATCAGGATGAATATGAGAAAAAAACTAACAAAATTCATCAATTAAAATAACTTCATCACCATTAAAACATATCCAACTAAGCGTTTCCAATGATCCATAAGATCAATTCTCAAGAATAGCCCCTCTACAAAAAGCAGCATCAAATACCTTACAACAACCAACCCCTCTTGTCCTTCACTTCACGGTGTAATAAAACTGCATAAGGAGGATGCACCTGTGAGGCCCATTGTGAACTGCGGAACTGCACCATTCTACAATGCCACGGAATGGCTAGCGAAAGTCATGCAGGAGATATACCCACTCCTAAACATTTTCTGTGCTAAAAACAGCATGGATGTCGTGTTCAAACTTAGCAGCATTGAAGTCACTGCTAACACCAGAATCATCTCACTAGACATAGTCAATCTATACACCAATCTCCCACTGGATGATATAATCAAAATTACCAGTGACAAATAGTTAAAGGTCCACCAACAAAATCAGAAAGCAAAGGATGCAATTGCCATATTACGCACAGTAAGTTAACAAAATTATTCACATATAATAATCAATTTTAGTCCATGCCAACAGGAGTCCTCATGGGTTCACCAATAAGTGCAAGACCACCACGGGATGTAAACAAAAAATCACCACGAAATCACCAAGTATCCCTGTGCAGGCTCCTGTGATTGGAGGAATCAATTTAGCTTCCCCCCAATACACATGGCTTGGCAAGGCCAGATGAATCCCTATCTTTCTATCCTTTAATTTACTAATCCCTTATGCCCTCAAAAGATTCAATTGAAAGTCTTTAGGGCTTTTTACTATTTATTAAAAAGAAAAAGCATCTATTTTAATGAAAAGCTATAGCAAGTAAGACATTTATATAAAATATTTATTTTATAAATTTATTTTATACACATTATGTATGAAAAATAATTTATGGAAAATATATCACAGTTCCATAAATATCGTCGATTTTTTAAATAAATTACACGAAAAATAAATCTTAAATAAAGGTCTTGGCTGTAAGACATAAACGCCATGTACTGTATTCTGTTTGTCTCAGAATGTGTTACGATAAGAATATAAACAATTGCCCCGTCCTGGTCTTTTTGAATTTTATGAATCCCGTTGTCTTTATAAATATCAATTTCAAAAATACTTTCGATTTTTGGAATAAATTACATGAAGAATAAATCTTAAATAAATGTGTTTGGGGCCCCCAGACACATGTTTTCTTTCCTGCACAACAATCTTAATGGAGTATGTTTAATCACTTAATCCCATGATGGTGATTTCTGTCCTGTCGTTTTGCACGAGAGTTGTCGATTTCTCCCGTTTCTATTTTTTTTATATATATTTCTTTAAAAAATGATCAATTTATTTGTAATTTATTATCTTTTTTAGCCCAATTAATAACATTTGATGATTTTAGTTGTTTTCAGAACTGATTGTTACAGTTTTAAGTCAGTTTTTACGTTTTCTTTTGTGAACTATATTATCGTGTGCACCCAGGAACACGGAAGTTGCAAGGCTCAATTCACCACGTGCTTTTGTTTACATCCCGTGCAAGGTAAGGGTGGATGAACTATAGCAGAGATATTTCTGCAACACGTAGAAGATTTACACATCAACAAATTACTAGACAAAGGGCAAATAACAAGCTACTACCGGTATGTAGATGATACCATAATAGTGTACAACAAGAAAAATAACTGCTGATAATATACTAAAAACCTTCAACAATCACCACCACAATATTACTTATACCATGGAGGAGGACGTAAATGCCACAATAAACTTCATGGATTTATCCATAACCAGGTCTTAGGACAGCTCCCATTTCTCCTACAACATCTATAGAAAAACGATGACCACAACAAACTACATCAGTTACACATCGAATCATCCACTCCAACATAAAACAGCTGCCTTAAAATTCTTTGTGAACAGGGCCTTCAATTACCCACTCAAACATGAAGCATGACAAAAAGAATTCCCTGTGGATATGATCAACGGCATCATAAACAATGTACAACCATCCAACCCAGCTACCAAGCGATAATAACCACAAGGAAAATAACATCAGAAGGTAAGCCACAGTCATGTACACCGGCCCCCATATTAACAGAATAGCGAACATATTCAAAGAAAACGGACTTAAAATTGCATTCCGTACTGGCTCTAAATGTGGCAGATTGCTACATAAACCAGCTTCCTCGCTAAAACCAAAATATGAAAGCAGCGGTGTATATAAACTAAACTGTTACAATTGTGATCAATACTACATAGGTCTGACCACTAGGACATTCAAAGAAAGATACAAAGAACACAGATGTTCTTTAACATATTCCGATGGGAAATCAGCCTTTGCGAACCATCTCATCACGCGTAAACATAATGTAGGTAACATGGAAGCAGCAATGGAGGTGCTGATATTCTGCAACGAGCACAGGAAAATGCCAGCTTTGGAAGCCATTGAAATACTGGGTGGACAAGAAATAACGTGAGGTGTTCACAGCTCGCTAGTGGGAAAATCTATTAGGCCAAATGCAGTACATTTTGGTGTATATACTTAGTGGAACATGCAGTTTCGATTTCTGCAAAAAAAAATAAAAAATAAATAAAAGGGTCTTTGAATAGCAAAATGGTAGAAGTTGGAAAAAAAAAATAGTACCAAAAGTCGCCATAGGGGGCGCTTATTTCAAGAAAACAATGAATACATTCGCATAAGCGCGTTCCATGTTGAGCAATCATGACAATAAAAGGCAAGGCTGAGGATTTCCCATCATTCATGAACGAATGGTCTGACGATGACGCTTACTCTGCCTGACCGGGCGTTATTAGTCAAGTTGTTTATTCAGAAGAGCGACAATGCAAGTGCTGCCCTTCGTGAATTCCGGCGATTGAAAACGTTACGAAGAGGATCGATGAGCATAACTAACTTACAGAAAATGATTGAACGATTTGAATCTACCGGAACTCTAGGAGTGCAACCAGGCTGGGGACGCAAACGAATCAGACAGCAACACGTTGAAGAAGTTGCAACTGCTGTTGTGGAACAGGAGATGACTACTGTGCAGGGTACCAGCAGTGCACACGCAATAGCACACCAAACAGATATCTCATATTCGACGGTGAGGAAAATATGGCATAAGATATTGACATTTTATCCCTATAAACTCACACCTGTTCAACAATTGCTTCCTAAAGATGAACGTACCCGAACTGACTTTTCGTTGAGATTTTTAGCACGTATGGAAGCGGATGATGCATGGCCATGGCAAATTTTATGGAGTGATAAGGCACATTTTTATTTGAATGGTGATATCAATACCCACAACTGCCGTATTTGGGCTGCATCAAATCAACGAGTGTGTCTGCCAACTCCTATGCATTCACCGAAACTAACAGTATGGTGCAGCTTTACTACTTCTTTCATCATCGACCCGTACTTTTTTGAAGAAATCCGTCCCCATGGACGAGTGACTTGTTCCGTTAATTCTGCCAGATATGCCGATATGCTTGAGAACTTTGTGATACCACGATTGCAGGAAAAGGGTTGTCTGTATTCTACCATTTTTATGCAGGATGGTGCGCCACCGCACATCGGATGTCAGGTGCAGCAGATCTTGCGAGAACGTTTTTCAGACAACAGAAAAATTAGTCGTGTATTTCCCATGGTATGGCCATCCAGGTCGCCTGATCTCAACCCTTGTGATTTTTGGTTATGGGGATATTTGAAAAGCCTTGTGTATCAAGCACATGTTCCTGACCTCTCAACCTTAAAGGATCAAATAAAGTTACATATCAGACTAATTAATTCAGATATGCTGCGAGCTGCCATAGAAAATGTCGTGTACCACATGCAGCTATTGGAACAGCACACTGGTGGTCATATTGAAACACATTTGTAATTAAAAATAAAACATTGTTTATTGTTGTTACTAAAGTTGGTTTGCACGGTATTTGTTCATTTGACAATTAGGTATTCATTGTTTTCTTGAAATAAGCGACTTTTGGTACTATTTTTTTTTGCAGAAATCGAAACTGCATGTTTCATTAAGTATATACACCAAAATGTACTGCATTTGGCCTAATAGATTTCCCGCTAACGAGCTCTGAACACCTCATGTTATTTCTTGCCCACCCGGTATATAGAAGCAAAAAGAAAGATAAACAAAACCTGCTAGATAATCAGTTAAACTTCGATACTGACCCAATGCTAGACATCCTATATAAATACTTATAGTTATGTCAACAATTACCAAAGATAGTTTGAATGAAATATCCACTTACGCAAATTG
Organism: Rhysida immarginata; assembly: GCA_023313115.1. NCBI lineage: Eukaryota > Metazoa > Arthropoda > Chilopoda > Scolopendromorpha > Scolopendridae > Rhysida > Rhysida immarginata. Next base: position 157,959 of record JAHWFO010022948.1, on the reverse strand, counting down.
TTCAGAGGAACATCGATTGAACTATATTAACGGGGGATTTTGCTTTATTATTGTAAATGTATATATTGTGTTTAAGATGATTATTCATAATATTACTTTTATATTTACTCAGTCCAACTCAGGTGCTTAATTAATTAAGATTTAATTAGTATGATATATATCTGAATTAATAGAACCAGTCAAGCATGCTACTTAATAATGTTAGAATTAACCCTGAATTTTGGTTTTATTTCATATTACCATGTTTTCATCATTTATTCCCATTATAAGCCCTATAGCAAGTTGTTTATAGGTATCTAATCATCTGATTTTATATATTATAATTTATTTTTAATTTGCTTCCATTCACATTCATTTCGTGACCAATTGTGGAAAGGAGCAACATAACAGGTTTATTGTTCTGAATGTTAACAAGTTTTTTAAACTATTTCTAGCTCGTTATTAATATCTAATGTTAGAAATGATTAAATTATTATTATTATTATTATTATTATTATTATTATTATTATTATTATTATTATTATTAACATTACTACTAAGGCCGCTGTTAAAGCAGTTAAAATTAGCGTATTATTCTTTTACATCACAATCACGTAATTAATTTCACCTCATTTTTATCTATTTGGTTGTTGATATATTCATTTATTCATATATTCCAATCATCATTTCATTACAACTTTACTAATCAAAAAGATGCATGCATAAACAATAGTATTATGATCCAATCTCTCACATTGTTACCCCACTCACTCCCCCACCCTCCTGCCATATATAGCTTGTCCTTCTCGACTGCACTATCATATTCCCGGGATAACGTTTATATAGCAATATAAAGCTTATAAAAAGCAGTTCATGCACTTTTATCTTTTCTTTTGATAAGTACAGCTAATGAATTTCTTCCAACTATCCCTCCCCACCAGCAACCTAATAGATAACAATGAATGTTTACATTCCAACCGAAATGACCATAGCCTCCTCCCCCACCTCCAACCCTCTTCCCCCACAAATGTAACAGAATCACTTCCCCTAAATGACAGCCATGAATCTCCTCTCTCCCAACCATGGTGATATAGAACTCTAAATTTAAACTTTTAAAACTTTATATTCACAACCTCATTTTAAAAAACACACCGCACTGGCTCCCCAAACTCGAAACTTTGTAAAAAACTAATCATGTATCATCAATATTTCCAGCCCAAATGTTATAAACTTAAGTTCACATCCCCTATCCCATTCCCCCATCTCACTGCCAACCCACTGCTAACCAATCAGAAACACAGGTCCGGAACGAAGGCTAACAGCTAACTCCCCCTCTCAAAAAAAAAAAAATATGTACATTTATATAAGATGCGTTCAGCAGACGCCTGAAGCGCTGCCTCAGCTCGCTTAGACCGTTCGGTAGAAACTTCCAAGCTTCCCTGGGGCGTTGTTTGAAAGCTTTGATGACGACAAAGCCAGCGTCTCGTGCTCGCTGGCAATGCTTGGAGTCTTTCCTCCAAGCTTTCCAAGCTTCTTTGCTGGTAAAGACAGTTGACCAATCAGAACAAAAAGGAATAAACAGCTTCAGTTTCAGGCGTGTGCATTTTCCCATCTTAATGCAATTACAAAGAAATCTAATTTAATTAAAAAAATAATTGTTCGGGTTATTTGATACAAATAAAATTGTGAAATATCGCATTTTTAAGAAAAAAATATGTAATTAAGTTATATATTTTATTCAAATAAAAATAAAATAGTACACGATTATTAAAATTATGTATTTAAAATTGTATAAAGTGTACATTTTAAATATTTGAAAATATTTTAGTATATATAAAAATAATTTTCTAAACATTTTGCTGTAATATATAACAGCTTTTCTAAACATGATTAATTTTTTAAACATTTGGCTTTCTTGTATTTATTTATTGTAATATTTTCTTGAGGCTTTCGTCTTTATTAGTTTAAATTAAATAAACTATATATATTTTTTTATTTTTGTGTAGTATATAAATTTATATTGTATCAATTAATATTGCTATTTTCCTTTTTAAGTAATGCTATTTTTCTTTTAAATATTGATGGGGTGCAAATGACTGTGGCATACATTGAATTAAAGAAAAAAGAAATAATTTCTACTATTCAAGACTAAACAAGCATAATACCATTTAAAAACTTTCATTTATTAATAACACCAAAAATAAATCAATGTCATTAGCGAAACTGAAATTGCTTTTAAAAGATGTGCTATGAATGCATGAGATTTTAACAATAATTGACAATTAAAAATATTTAATAACTAGTCCCTCTGTCCAGAAATAAGTGTTTGATTTGGGATTTTTTGTTGTCCATAAATAAATGTCCATTTTCTCAAAAATAACTTATTCAGTTATAATAAGTTTGTTGCAAGTTTGAAGCCGGATATCACTATTCTGAAAGTATTAAATTATGTTGCCATTTTGTCGCGAGTAACAGCTTAAGATGAGCGAGCTCAAACCGTTTTTTTATCGCTTCCTTGCTGATTACATCAAAATGACGTTTTGGTAGAACTCCTCCCCCTTTATCAGCGCTGGGGCTTAGTGCCGACCATGCATCTGCCAAACGCACCCATAGTTTCCTTGGTAGATGGTATGCATGTGATGTCACACATGACGTGCTTTGCGCAAAACTCCGCCCATCCGCCAAGACCACTCATAGCTTTATTTCTTATACTGTGGTTGTGTTTTTGGTTAATTTAACATGCAGAGAGGGTACATAAAAAACTAATATTTTTATAAAATCACAGTAGCAGCTCAACTATCAGATTTTTTTTTTTAATATAAGCTCTTTTTCTTCTACTTTATAAATTTTTTAAAAAGAATTATTGTAATTGTAAACTTTTATTTTCTCCTTCTACTGTATCATTCGATTTATTTTTTTTAAGTTTGTTTTTCTTTTCTCAATTTTTTTATTTTAAATTTTCAAATGGTGTTTCAGAATTATTTAATTATTATTAATTTTTGCATATTTTTCATATGCTCTTACGTTATTTTTACTTTTTAAATTTTTAGGGCTTTCTGAGATTGATAAAAAACTTTTTGTTTCCAAAAATAATTAGTAAAAAAATTAATTATTCAAATATGGCACACTGATTCATTTCCAGTGAGAGTATAAAAATTTTCAAAATTTGAATTCTTAGAAAGGACTGAAGTTGATTTTTATTTAATTTTTCATGTGGGGGATAAGGACTAGGTCACCTGTATTCAGTTTTCTTCATTTTTACATAGTTGTAGCAAAAGCATGGGTTAAAATTAATTGGAAATCCATGACTAAAAAGAAAATATAAAAAATAAAAAAAAAATAAAAAATTAAGCATATATTTTAAAAAGTTCAATGAAAAGTTAAAAATTATTTTTAATACGTCTCATTAAAATAGGAATTCATCAAATTAAAAAAAAACATCGGGCGTTTAATATTAAAATTTAAAATGAAATAATTACGCTCCGCCATACTTTTGCCTTTTTATAACTTTATGAATTCCTATTTTAATGAGAGGCACGAAAAATTATTTTTTACTTTGCAATTGACTTTTTAAAGTAAAAAGGTATGCTGATTTTTTTTTTTAATTTTTCATCTGTTTGATCTCAATCTTCGAGCATATTCCTTATATTTCTATGCTCGAAAGTCTCAACTTGGTCTTAATCATGGCGGCAAAACAAGTTTCTTTGATGCGTGACAACATCATGCTTACCATCTATTACTTATAAAATCTTGCTCTGATGATGGTGTAAACCGAAACGCGTAAGCAACATAATAAACAGTTATTGCATAACCGGGCCAATCATTATTTCACATTATGCAAAGCAATAACGGACCCAACCCCGTCAATCTTATGTTTAAGCCCATTGAAATCTGTGGAAGGTGATTGTGTCCTCCCCTTGTAAGTGGCATTGGTGACACAATATAATTTTTAAAAATTACATTATTTCAAGGAAATAACTATTTAAAGAAAGTATTATTGAAATTTTAGAATGTATGAAAAGTAGAAAAAAAAATTGTCTCATAAAAAGGAATTCATTAGTGTGTTTAGCACAAAATGGCCCCCATGTGATTAGTTGTTGTATCTATTATACATAGGGGATCTCTACTCACGAGCGATCTACTCATTTTATATCATTGATGGCGACAACTCGGGCTGTCGGCCATGTTTTTCCCAACGATTGAATGTAGCCATGGAATAAATATACGTATTTTTATTCCATGACGTAGCCTACGTTGATAGAAGAGGTTAAAGATTGAATTACCGTAGCAGAGGGAGAAATGTAAAGATGGCTAAAAAGATGGACTATCAAGCTTTTATTTGTATAATAAATAAAGGAGGTTAAAAAAGCACATTCACGTTTTAATTTTCATAATAAATGTGATTATTTGATCAGCAAGCTCGAGAATTGATTTTTTCACCTTTTCAGCAAAACGGAAACTAAAAGCGAATAGCAAAAGAGTTTTATATTTAGCAGTCTGTACACATTTTATATTTATAGAAAAATAAAAATTTGGCATCTATTGCAAAAGATGAAAAATAATTCTCAATTATAGAAGATTAGTTTTAGGAATCAATCTAAATTCACTTTTACATTCTTTTTATCATGGAATTGTTCTAACATCACTTTCTCATGCTTGCAAGTAGCAAATAAATTAAAAAATGTGAAACAAAATTATAATAGTTACGTCTAGGTGTTAAAAGAGACATAAAATTGGCAAAAATTTTCGCGCAAAACTCTACATTCATCATCGGGTCTCATTGATCACTTCAAGTGACAACTAAAAAATAAATTTTGACGCTACAAACTGTTGTGACAATGATAATAATTTTTTCATTTTGACATTTTCATTGACATATAGATGGCGATAATATTCAACTAACTAGTTTCGTTTTCGTTCCTACAAATGTTAGCATCAAGGTTCAACAATATATTTCAAAATGATAATTGTTGTTCATGAGCCAAGGAGAAATATCAAATCTATTATTATGAGTGTGTGTTCTTTTTTGGTCAGCAACGATGAGGCAATATAAAATAGCTCCGTGAATGCCTCGTCTATTAGCAGAATATCTTAACGACTTGACTGTTTTTATCCGTATTGACTGATTGGACATTCTTCCACAAGCCAGCGAGGAATATGAACTCTAATACAAAAACATTACTTTCTTCAAATTAATCTGTCTTCAAGCTATCCTGCCCCACCAGCCCTAACGTAAGAATTGAACGCTTTTTATAATCGAATGCCAATGATTTTCAACTTAAAGCAATACAATCGACTCCTATCAACTCCTCAAAATTATAATTATATTTATTGATCTTTAATTATATAATGTATTTAATTCCTAAAAGTCAATATTAAATATTTTTACTTGTTTAATGTTTGTTGTTCAAGTCTGTTAGCGTTATCACTTTACACTCATGAATTTCCCATTTCTTCCGGCACGACCACATTAATTTTATAATGCAGGGTATAGTCTTAACGACACCCCTTCACAAACTATCTAAAATACTTAAGTTTCATGCTTCAGTTTCCAAACTTTTTTTCTCCGTTTGAAATATAGTAAATTACTTAAATAGAATGTGTTCAGGTGGTGAGGTGTCCCGCATAGAGAAAAAGATACCAGAGGGAGAATCTCTGCAATCGCTAGCTGGTATCAAGGACTAAAAAAGAAGGTCAGGACTAATGAGATAGAATACAGGACCAACAAGGTCAGGACACGAAAATGGACCCGCCATTTTGGCCGGTATCAAGGTCTTTCATAGATTTTTATTGGCCGGTTTAAATTCCAGTTTTGCAGGAAAATCAAGCACGGAAATGACATTATAATTACGACAATATGATTAGTTATTTTTAAAGAAATTAAAATATTTCTTTCACAATTAAAGAAAGATGCAGAGAAAAGCACAAAAACAAGTTTTTTTTGTTAAAAATAAACCATAGCTTGAAAAAATCATATAAAATTACACAAATTTTTCACGTAAAGTATTACCTTATTCTTACACCATGATCGAAAAATAGATATGAAATATTTTTTACTCTTATGTGATAATTATCAGTTGTTCCTTTTCATTTTTTTAAGATTTACAACATTGTTTGTTATGCTTACCATAAATCCTCTACTATAATGCAACCCCTTGTATAATGCGATTCCACATTTTCGACCCAAAAACCAGCAAAAATGTTATCCTCTTGTATAATGCGATCCCCATTTTTGACTCCTCGCGAGAAATAAAATGTGCAAAAATATACAGAAAAAAATTTCTGTATTTTAAAATTTTTAAATAATCTGGATCTTTACAATTCAAAAACCTTCAAAATCTGATTCCTCTGTGTCTTCGAAGAGGTCTTTCCAATCTTCATCAGTTAACTTGACATCTGTATCCCAATCTTCAAGTGAACTGTCTTCTTCCTCTGAACCATTGGCTGCATCTTCATCTTCATCGTCCCACAAAAGATGATCTTCTGAACCATCAATTTTATTGCTTATGCCAGTTTTCAAAAATCTTCTAACCATGTCTTCAGTAATCGAATCCCAAGCCTGTTGCACGCAATTAGCTACCTGTGAGAGGCTGGGCTTCTTCCGATTTCCTGTTGACATTTCCCCCATTAAAACCATTGGAAGTTTATAGCCTTACATTGATAGGGAAAGCTTTCGCACTCACACATCGACTTTATATCAATTTTCTTAATAAAAAAACAAGTAATCTTTATTCAGTTTAATATTTTTCATAACTTCCCTGCATAAGCTTTCTATATCTTGTAGGCTTTGCAGGTATAGCGATCTTTAGAAGTTCGGTAGTTTCATATTATGGTACCATTGGCGACAAGAAATTCGAATAAAAAGTGAAATAATTTACTGTATGATGAACTGGACACTGAATATGCAATGCAATTAATGTATAAAACACGGTAAATTCGTGTAATATCATCAGCACAGAAAGCAACTGCCTCCACTTCGTCGAGGCAGTTTGGAAGTTTATAGCCCTACATTGACAGAGAAAGCTTTCCCACTCGCACATCGACAAAAAAATCAAACAAGAGAACATCAATTTTCTTAATAAAAAAACAAGTAATCTTTATTCAGTTTAACATTTTTCATAACTTCACTGCATAAGCTTTCTTGTAGACTTTGACTCGAGGCAGTTTGGAAGTAGGCCTATTTGGAAGTAGCGATCTTTGTAGGTTGGCGACAAGAAATAGAAGTTGTTTTCGTATTAGATGTTGGCGACGAGAAATTCGAATAAAAAGTGAATTAATTTATTGTATAAAGAACTGGACACTGTATATGCAATGTAATTAATGTACAGGTTCTGTATAATTAAACTTCCATTTTGACATGGCCATATAAAAAACTACTGGATCAAAAGCTATAATACTTGGTAATGGGAAGTTCATACTCAGCAAAAAAAATTAGTTCAAAAGGTCACAACCAGCATGGAATGGCACTCTATGCAATATTCGTATACGAAATTAGACACGAAGACACAGGTTAACAAGTCTTTAATCGTTACTGAAATTAGTTACATGTTGAATGTGGCCTGCACCATTTACTGAAAACAGGATACACCTGATTACTATGTCTAATTTCGTATACGAATATTGCATAGAGCGCTATAATAATGCATGGGTATGAATAATAGCTTTTGGTCCAGTAGTTTTTTTTATGGCCATGTCAAAATGGAACTTTAATTATAAAGACCCTTGAGAATTCTTCAATGACTGTGGATAACAACATAATTATAAGACGACAAACTCTTGTCCACAACTGGATTTTATTCCGCATATACGTATTTCGAACTGTTTGAGTTCATTATTCAATGCCAAGTAAGTATTTGGTGAAGTTAACAACATTTTAAGAAGGAAGGAGGTGACCATTCGACCAATAAGGTACACTGTGATGCAGTGACTAATGGTAAAAATGGAACACCTCTTTTTACAAAAAACGAGGACCTAGGAGAAATACTCCCAAGGAACCACGTTGGGGAAAAAATACAATAAAAAGTACAAATACAAAACTCATATAAAATGACATATTAGACAAAAGACTCAATAATTATTAACAAATAACCATACAAACTAAAGTAAAATAACAATAACAAAATTGATCATTTAATAAGGAAGAAATGGAACAAGAAAATTATCGTGACGTTTTAATCAGTTGTATTAACGTAGAATCTCCGATCGGGCCTGCGTCTCAATTCAACAGTGTATTCGGGTCCTTCTTTGCAATTTCCAGTGTTTCATACACGTCCAGTGCATTCCTGTTACTAACATGTCTTTACAGTTTACAATCTTTTAACAGAATGTCGTGTCCCATCTCCAACATGTGTCTACCGACCGCTGACCTATATGGGTGTCCAAACCTGACATGGGCCGCATGTTCTTTAAACCTCGTTGTCACATTCCTGCATGTGGCTCCTCGGTAAACTTTCGGACATTTGCCACAAGCGATCTCGTATATCCCAGACTGGGACAACGGTGGAATCTTGTCCTTGGGGTTCCCCAAGAGGTTTCTCAAGACATTAGGGTTTTTGTATACTAAAGTCAAATTAGCCTCCTTGAAAAGAGTGTGCAACCCGGCAGACAGTGCTTTGTTATATGAGATTGGAATCCTGAGCGTTGGAGTTCTTTTGTCGTTGAGGGTAGTGGAATCCGTGACCAGTTTGGTGAATCTTCTCCTTCGTACCAAATCGCGGATTAACCCAGGATCATAGCCATTGCACCTTGCTATGTAATGTATCCGTCTAATCTCATTAGAAAACGTGGCCTTCGACAAAGGAATATTCAGGGCTCTGTCCACCATGAAAATGAAGGCCGACAGTTTATGACTCCAACAGTGATTGGATTCTTTATGGATATGTAAGTGTGTGTGGGTTTTCTATGGATGTCGAACTCTAATCTGTTATTATTCCGAATTATCTTCAGATCCAAGAAAGGTATTGAATTGTTCTCCTCATATTCAACCATGAATTGTATCGAGTTATAAAAGCTGTTGATATATTCGAGAAAAACTTCTACACTCATCTTACTGGTATCAATGATGGCAAACACATCATCAACGCATCGATACAATCTTTCCGCAAAATATTCGCCAGAGGAAGCGAGTTTTGCTTCAAACTTCCTCATGAAGATCTCTGCATGTATGGGGCTCAGGCAACTCCCCATTGGAGTTCCGGAAGACATCCGATAAAATTCACCATTAAACTGCAGAAAATTGTTGTTTATGCAAAGTTTGCAAAGGGTCACAACGTCGGTAACCAAATCGTGTCCTACTTTATTGTCCAGCAATACTGTTTTGAGGAAGTTCAAGGTCTCCTGCATAGGTAGATTGGGAAACAAAGAAGTTACGTCAAAGGAAAACAGAATACAGCTATCTGATAGTGTGACATCCTTCAATTTGCTAACTAGCTGTCGTACTATTCTTGACTGACAAATCCAGTTAGTCGATGTCTAGTTTCACCAAGTAGCTAGCTAAATACTTTCCTAGTTCGTATGTTGAAGCCGAAATGTTAGAAATAATAGGTCGGAATTGGTTCCCCGGCTTATGGATTTTCGGGAGAGCGTATAGCTTCGGTACTGTTGGGCTGGAAACCTTTAGTCGTCGAGCTAATACGGGCGTTACAAAGTTTTGCAATTGGTCAAAGCTGTTTTAACTGTCCTCACTAATTTAGGTAAAGGATCTGATTCCACTTTGATGTATGGTCCTTCTTCCAGAAGTTTCGAAATGCTGGCGAAATAGTCATTCTTCCGTAGAACGACAATCGAATTCCCCTTATGGGACTTCAGGAAAAAACAATCTCTGTTCCTGAGAGCTGCAAGTGTAGCTAAACTCTTCCTATCACTACTGTCCGTCATCCAATTCTTTCTCAGTTGCTGCGCACAAACGTTCCTAATAAACTTATCGGATTTTATAACTCGATACAATTCACGGTTGAATATGAGGAGAACAATCCAATACCTTTCTTGGATCTGAAGATAATTCGGAATAATAACAGATTAGAGTTCGACATCCATAGAAAATCCACCCACACCAACATACACATCCATAAAGAATCCACTGGTCAGGGATTCCACTACCCTCAACGACAAAAGAACTCCAACGCTCAGGATTCCAATGTCGAATAACAAAGCACTGTCTGCCGGGTTGCACACTATTTTCAAGAAGGCTAATTTGACTTTAGCTTACAAAAACCCTAATGTCTTGAGAAACCTCTTGGGGAACCCCAAGGACAAGACTCCACCGTTGTCCCAGTCTAGGATATACGAGATCGCTTGTGGCAAATGTCCGAAAGTTTACCGAGGAGCCACATGCAGGAATGTGACAACGAGGTTTAAGGAACATATGTCCCACACAAGGTTTGGATGCCCATATATTGTAGGTCAGCAGTCGCTAGACACATGTTGGAGACAGGACACGACATACTGTTAAAAGATTGTAAACTGTTAAGACATGTTAGTAACAGGAATGCAGCGGACGCGTATGAAACTGTAGTGTACGGGTTGTGAAAGTATCGAGAAATGATTTAAACTTAGTCAGAGTTTGTAGTTGGATAACAAGGATTTAAAGATAGAATCTTAACATAGAATACATAGCTAAATAATTTGAAATATACAAGGCCTTTATATTTAAAGTTCCATTTTCACATAGCCATAAAAAAAAACTACTGGACCAAAAGCTATAATACTTGGTAATATTATACAAGAGGGCATGGGAAGTTCATACCCATCAAAAAAAAATTAGTTCAAAAGGTCACCACCAGCATAAAATGGCGCTTTATGCAATATTCGTATACGAAATTAGACACGGAGACACAGGTTAAGAATGTGGTTTATGCACATGCGCTTTAAAAGTCATTTGGTTTTCAGAAATAAGAAAGGGAGCCTCGTTGTCAGTATGCTTCATTTGTTATTAGTCGACGATGCCTGTTACCATGCAAGAGCGTGCGTTTCTGGTTAAATGTTATTATGAATGCAATAGCAATGTACAGCGGGCTTTGCAACATTATCGTACCGTTCGACGAATACATGTACGTCGGGGGCCAATGACACCGCAGAGTTTGAAGAAGATGATGACAAAGTTTGAAGCCACAGGTTTGCTACCGGTAGAACCTGGCCGAGGAAAGAAACCCGTCTCTGAGGCAACCATGGAGGCTGTTTCAGTAGCCACAAAGGAAGCAAAAATGGAAACCGCACAAGGGGCATGCAGCGTACATGCTGTTGCACGTCGAATGGACTTACCACTGATTACGGTGTACAATATCGTACATAATGGGCTGCGGCATTACACCATACAAAATCTTCCTTGTCCAACAACTTGAACCTAACGATCTTCCTCGTAGAGAATCCTTCGCATTGGAATTCCTTGTACGGATGGAGGTGGATGAGCATTGGCCATGGAACATTTCGTAGACAGACGAGGCCCATTTTTAACTGAATGGGGATGTCAACACCCATAACTGCAGGATTTGGGCCATCAGTCCCCCTCATTTTCTCCACCAAATTCCATTGCATTCTCCTAAAGTTACCGTGTGATGTGGTATGACAGCAAATGTCATAATTGGACTGTATTTTCTTGAAGAGCAGTCGAGAGATGGACTCGTGACATGCACTGTGACTGCTGCTCGCATGGCATCGATGCTAAGAAGTTTAGTGATACCAGAATTTCAGCAACATGGCATTTTTGACACAGTGATTTTTATGCAGGATGAGGCTCCAACTCATATTGGTACATGTGTCAAACAGTTACTTCAGCAACATTTCACAGATGAACGGATTATAGTTTCTCATATGTTTCTACCTAAGTGATGATAGCTAAGTGATAAATTAAGAGATTGTTAATCTGTACTCTATGTTTATTTCTTTATATCAATAATAATGAAAATTATAGTTAAATACAATTAATAAAATAAGTTCATGTTACCATAGTCTATCCCGCTTTAAGTTGATAGCACTACAAGTGTTACGCAAAAACGAATCTGACAATTTACCTGAAAATTATGCGCCCTTTTTTTTCTTCAGGCAGTATAGAACACTTTGCTAAGCAGCTATTGCAAAGAAATTGAACTTTATTTAATAAAAATTACAACTCAAACGGACGTATATAAATCTCTGAGGTGTTGTAGACAAAAATTGTTTATTACGATTATAAACTTTTACATTTTCTTTGTACTGAAGGAATGGTGTTTAAGTTTATTGAAAATATTATACTTATTAAAGTTCTTTAATGAAATATGCAGTAAATATACAAAACTCCGTGATTTTGTCTCTTTCTTTAATATGCTGGTCCTGAAAAGGGCCGTTTAAGCACAAAAAAATTTAAAGTTCACCAACGCCGCTCATTTCATTATCGGAGTCAGAAGCTGAATTGGTCGAATCACCAATGGAGAATGCCAATCACTCCACCGTCATTTCAACCAGGCCATCAAGCTCTCACAACTTTTCTTCTTCAGCTTTCACATGTTGCACATAATTCTCCGAATTTTCTTTTGTAACTCGTGATATAGCAACCGAAGTTAAGCATTCGACTTCTTCTATTTTGAAGTGACGATTTTCGCGAGCCAGAAATCCTTTCACTTGGCTCCAAGCCATGTCGATTGGATTTAAGTAGCAATGATAGGGGGAAGACGAAGTACCTTCTGACCAGCTAATTTTGCAATGTTACCAGTTCTATAATTATTTAATTTGTGTTTTACAGAGTCAACAACACGCATGAGTTCTTGTTTTACCATTGTTGAATCCCATGGTAACCCTTTTTCAGTAAGCCAACACTGAGTTTCGCTTATCCGATTAGTTGGCACTCATTCCAGCTTAACAGAGTGATATGGGGCGTTGTCCATGATAATGACACTATGAGGTGCAATATTTGTTATCAGCTTATTTGTAAACCGTTCTTCAAAATGTAGCCCGTTCATTTTTTGACGTGACGGAGAAGGTAGCGCTGCTCTCTTTATGTTCTGCATGCCACAATCCTCGCTGTGTACTTATATAAAACAAAGGAAGAAAACTAACTAACGAAATATTTACTTTTAATGAACCTATAGTGGTTTCTCATTCGAACTTTCGTTTTAACTAATTGCTACCAAATTAATAACTTACCT
>JAHWFO010022948.1:88580-144762 GCA_023313115.1 Rhysida immarginata | reverse complement strand
GAAAACTAACTAACTAAATAATTACTTTTAATGATCGTATAGTGGTTACTTATTCAAAGTTTTTTCTTTAAACTAATTGCTACCAAATTAATAACTTACCTTACTACCCCCTTTCCCCCACTGGAATACTAAGTGCTCTACGCCCCCACTTTTGGTGAACCTTGGTTTGCTAATGACTCAACAACGTATTTTATAGTTAAATTAAAACATTTATTCAAAGAAAAGCAAAATTAAAATTATGGCCATAATAAAAGCAATAAATAAACTAATAAAAAAAATTAATTAAATCTTTAAGTCATAATGATCAACGTAACAATAGAATCATATACTTCGATGGAACACACTTTAACGCTTATGTTAGGCTCTCTTAAATCACTCTTAAATCTGTTTATAGTTTGCTGTTCCTTCCACACACTAAGTACATCATATTAACACTATATTCTTGATTACTGTTCACTATATGCACAGGCCTTTATTCTAAAACTATCACTTATCTGTCTTCATTAGAACAGTCTTTGATGCTGTTGGACGCGAGCTCGTAGGTTACAGCCGTTGCTTCTTAGAGTCTCCGCTGCCTTATTCTCTTCTGTTACGGTGACCAGCCAGGTTGCCTCCTGCGATGAAGCGTAGGGTTTATAGCTGTCGTCATCATGTATTCGTCTGCCTATTCAATGCCCGGACTCTCTCGTGATGCTATCCGCTCCTTCTTCTCTTCTGCTTCCATTCTCTCATCGCCCATTGATCTGCTGCATCCTTCTCAAGTATCGACAATAAGACAATGTGAGATATTAAACGAAATAACACACATGTCACGTCACAATTTCATTATGGTATCCCCTTTACCTTTTTTGCTCGAAAAATTTCTGCAGCCCCCCTGAACAAATCCCTGTTCATTACCTGCAAGCATAACGATTAGCCGTCCACCTTTCCCTGACGGTGATTTTAGGCCTAATGATAATCCTGAAAGAAATGCTTGCTGCCGACTTCGTACAGTAGAGTTTTGCCATACTTTAAGATTTGTACGGCCAGCATTCACCCAAGTTTCGCCCATATAATAAATATTCCGTCCTTTTTCTCTGTATTGTTTTATAGATCGGAGATAATTTCTTCTCCAGATCATGATATCATCACTAGAGCAAACCTGCTTCACGTTTTCTCCTATTGAAAGTGAAACTTATCTCTTTGAATACACGATGCAAAACTGTTCGTGAAAACTTTGGCATATCGTCTTGTTCATTTATATATTTCAATACTTTGTCAATCGTTGGTATTTCATTTCGTATGAAAAATCCATGAACAATTCGGCGTATAGCAGACAGGGTAAATTCCTCATTTCACTGTGAAATATGGTGTTCCTTTGGCAAGTTGACGTGTCTTGACAGGAGTGTTTAACTGCCCTTTGCTAAGGATTTCAGCTTTTGTTTGAAAGATCGCTGCTGCTGAGATGCCAGTTAATTCTTCCGTCTTTTTACAATATTGTTCACAGACTCCGATGGATGAGCGATGCGAAGACCACTATAATCATTCAAAACAATCTGCTTGCTTGTACTATTAAGGGGCTTAACCCTTTTATGCTTGGAAAAATAGCACTGGGGAGATGAAACCTCGGCCATTGCTAAGTGAAAATGAAAACATCTGGAGTGCACTGCACAGGTGCAAAGTACTTTTATTATAATAATCATGAGAGAAATATAATATGTAAATAATAAACGGAACTCTTAATAAATATAATAATCTTTCATTTATTTGAATGTTTTGTATACGATCTATCTACTGTTGGAACTATTTCTTTTTGGTGAGAGAACACAATCTTAGAGCGTGGAACTTTACACACTGTAACAGTTCCAGTGCTATCAGCTTAAAGCGGGATAGTTTGTAGAAGATTTAATATTTTTTATTTTCAATACTACTGTATCGTTTGTCATCTTAGATAATAAGAAAATATATTCTTTTGAAAAAACAAAAATACACTTGCAAAAATACATTTTTGGTTAAATATTGGGGGAAACTGTAAAGTAATGTGTATACCTAGGCTTGAAAATTTAGGCTAATTTTCTTTTAAAATTATACTCAACTACCAGAATAAATTCACCCCTCCCCTCCCTCAACTAGTCATTGATAGAAAAAAGAGAAATACATCCATCATTCTTCCCCAAGCCACTGTTGTACTTTTAACTATTTTGCATATTTAATTAACAAAAAGGCATTATCAATTTTCAGAGAATGGAAATGCCACTTGAATGCTAAATCAAATATTTCATGTGTCAAATAAAGTTTAAGATAGGATCTTCTGTAAATTTTATGTAATACTATGAAATGCTGATATTTTAAATTTAATATTTATATGCTGTTTCAAGTTTTCTTAAAAAAATTAAATTTTACCCTAAGAAGGATTTCTCCTTATTTTATGATTTTTCTTGAACTTGTTATTTCATCCTTAAAAAGTTTTTGAAAAAAACATTATAAGTGAATTGTGGTATTCTCAATAATATATTACAGTACTTCACTTTGCTAAAAGTCTACTATATTTATAAGATTTAACAACCAGCTGTGTAATATTTGTGCTACTGTATTTAGTAATGAAAATGATCTATCAAAACATTTTTCTACTTTGGCAAATTGATGTTTTCTCAAATTACTAAAGTATGCATATATCTTATTTAGCATCCTGAGCATGTATATATACCCTTCCTATAAGTAGGTTTAATAACTTTTCTAAAAAAAATAAGTTCCTTAAGTTTTATTCTGTTAGAATGAGGAATGTCAAAGATATCGCTAGAATAATTGAAGTACTTAGTTTTGGAAACATTACAGTTGGTGATTTTGGTAATATAATTTACATGGTACATGTGTTTGCTATATGTTATATGGTATATAACATTGTTATTATTTCCATATGCCTTTGCAAGGTTCTTATTAAGAGCATTTTAATGTAATGCATTATTACATGGATTTAATATAATGGACATAATCCAAGTCTGACATTTTAAAATTTCAATATATTTTATTAATGAAATGAGAAGAAGCTTTCCCCTGGATTTAATTAATTAACCTATTAGTAAGCATCTCCCCTTTAGACTATTAAAGAATATCTGTAGAGGTTTATGGAACTTAACTGTATATTAATTGTTGCATTGAGGACATCATTGATCAATTTTTTTCATCTCATTAGGGTTTTTGGGTGTTCTAAAAGCTTGTAAGAAGTATATCAGGTTGTTGCAAAAGTTTCTTCTGGTTCTAGAACCCGTGCCCAAGAAGGGCTCATTTTCCGAGGGGGGTGTGTTCATATGTTTTCAAACAAATTATTGCATTCGATTCATGAATATCTTTGCTATATTACATCCAAGAATCAACTTTCTGACTATACATCTGTGAGTGCCATCAGCGGTCTGAAATGGACCTTTCACGCGACCATATTCGAGCAATAATATTCTACGAGTATTCTGGAAAGATCAGTGCTGCGCAATGTCACTGAAACATTTGCCAACGTTTAGGTGATGGCACTGTTAGTTTATGTATAACAGAAAAATGGTATCGCCGGTTCAGACTCGGAGATAGCACTCTTCAAGATGCACCTCTCTGGTCGACCAATCATGATTTCAGATTATTATTATTATTTTTTATTATTATTATAATATTATTATTATTATTATTATTATTATTATTATTATTATTAGTATTATTATGTATCAACCCGGTAGAAGAACCATGGCTATTACAGACAATGGTACCGCACCAGAGGTTGACCCCCACAGACAAAAAATTGCCCAAAAACGGGGTTAATGAGGAGAAAAAAGAGAAAGAGAACATATGAAAATGAAAAAGGAAAGAGGACAAACTATATCGACTAAAAAAAATTTACATACTTATTTTTACTATTAAAACTTGAAGCCATTTTGGCTCTTAAGTCACAAAATTTAAAATTTGTTCTGTAAAATCTATTTGATAATGTTAAACCAGAACGGTTAGTAATACTAGCGGTAGATAAGCCAATGCTCTCCAAGAAAAATGGAGCCTCAAAATAACCACTAAGAATACTAATTAAAAAACACTGAGTAGCAAATTCAGCTTTAAGTCTTAAAGAGAAAAGAATCAAATTATTAGATGATGAAGAACGCGATAATGAATTAATAATATTAATTATGGATAAAATTTTATGTTCGAGTCTTAACGAGAGATGATCCATATCAGTGAACCAAATCTCCAGACCGTATGTCAATTTACTTAAGATAATTGAGTTAAAGACAGTGTAAAAAAAAGTAAACGAAGGTAAAATTTTGCTCAATCTTCTAACAATACCCCGCATGTGTGAGATCCAATGGGTAAGAGTGCGAATATGTTTTTTAAAAGAGCACTTAAAAGAATATGAGATACCAAGATCAGTCACTTCCTGCACTCTGATAATATCTGTGGAATTGATTTTATAATTATATAAAAACGGAGAACTCGATCTATAACAGGAGAGTACAAGTGTTTTCGCTGCGTTTAACTTCATACCATTATGGGCAGACCATGTCGACATCTTATCGATTTCTTCCTGAAGGTCCTACAATCACTGAAATCATTAATACGGCGGGATATTTTAATATCATCAGCATAGGCTAGTAAGGTAACATTCTCTAAGTTCAAGTAATAATCCAGATCAATAAGATAAATAATAAAAAATAAAGGGCCCAGCGGGGAACCTTGAGGAATACCACTGGTCATTTTTTTTTCCGAGGAAGATTTATCCTTATATTTTATCCTAATTGACCTACTATCAAGCATACTGCGAATTACATTTAACAGTGGAACAGCGAAACCTAAATAAGGCAACTTCTGTAGTAGACGGTTATGCGAAACACTGTCAAAGGCCTTACTAAAATCAAAGAAAACTAGATCCATTTGCTGTTTATTATCCAAAGTTTCGGCAATCGTAGATACAGTAATGTCCACGTTTGAAGTTGTGGATTTACGCTTAATGAATCCAAACTGCCAGCCAGGAAGAACCGGTGAGAGATAAGAATATATATGTTTGGCGATTAACGACTCAAAAACTTTCGCTAGGAAACAAATTAAAAAGATAGGTCTGAAGTCTGAGGTTTCCTTAGGGCGAGCACATTTAGGAATAGGGGGATGAAGATCACAATGTAACAACGAGGGACCTCGCAGAACAGTTCAAGGTTCACTTTTCAACCATTGCCTGGCATCTGCATGAGCTGAATCTGTCATTCAAGTTCAATCGTTTTTGTGTTGGAATAAAAATTCCGAAAAAACTTTTGCAACAACCTGATATAATCTTAAGTATAAGTCATCAGCTATAACTTTTAAAATTTTTCTTTCTGACTTCTACAAATAAGCAGCAGTGAAGAATTTATTATTTATTTTTCCAAAAGTTTCATAATCATATAGTAATAATCAATGAACGATTAATACATAATTTGTAAATATATATAAGACATGGACTGGTCAAGTTATTCAATTACTACTGTATAAGTGCTTTAACATATTAAAAATATTTTTAATGTGCAATAGATACTTGCATGGATTCTTTTAAATTGAATAAGTCAGATCAAAAGGGTATTAAGCCACATTTATGGCATAGACTGGTAAAAAACAACAAAAAAACAGGAATCTAATATGCACTATACTCAATACATATTATTTATTATACAAGGTCTTTATAATTAAAGTTCCATTTTGACATGGCCTTAAAAGAACTACTGGACCAAAAGCTATAATACTTGGTAATATTATACAAAAGGACATGGGAAGTTCATACACACCAAAAAAAAAATTAGTTCAAAAGGTCACCACCAGCATGGAATGGCACTCTATACAATATTTGTGTATGAAATTAGACACGAAGACACAGGTTAACAATATGGTTACGCACATGCGCTTTACAAGTCATTTGGTTTTCAGAAATAAGAAAGGGAACCTCGTTGTCAGTACGCCTCATTTGTTATTAGTCGACGATGCCTGTTACCATGCAAGACCGTGCGTTTCTGGTTAAATGTTATTATGAATGCAATAGCAATGTACGGCAGGCTGTGCAACATTATCGCACCGTTCGATGAATACATTTACATTGGGGACCAATGACACCGCAGAGTTTGAAGAAGATGACAACAAAGTTTGAAGACACAGGTTTGTTATCGGTAGCACCTGGCGGAGGAAGGAAACCCGTCTCTGAGGCAACCATGGAGGCTGTTTCAGTAGCCGTAGAGGAAGCAAAAATGGAAACCTCACAAGGGGCATGCAGCATAAGTGCTGTTGCACGTCGAACGGACTTACCACTGAGTACGGTGTACAAGATCGTACGTAAAGTGCTGTGGTACTACCCATACAAAATCCACCTTGTCCAACAACTCAAACCTAATGATCTTCCTCATAGAGAAACCTTCGCATTGGAATTCCTTGCATGGATGGAGGTGGACGAGCATTGACCATGGAACATTTTGTGGACGGACGAGGCCCATTTTTACCTGAATGGGGATGTCAACACCCATTACTGCAGGATTTGGGCCACCAGTCCCCCTCATGTTCTCCACAAAATTCCATTGCATTCTCTTAAAGTTACCATGTGGTATGGTATGACAGCAAATGTCATAATTGGACCGTATTTGTTTGAAGAGCAGTCGAGAGATGGACATGTGACATGCACTGGACTGCTGCTCACATGGCGTCGATACCAGAACTTCAGCAACGTGGCATTTTAGATACAACGATTTTTATGCAGGATGGGGCTCCACCTTCCTTCCTTCACAGCTCTCGTCTCCCAGGGAAGGAGACTAGCTGATTATGTGCTAGAAAAGGGCGTCTCTCAGATTTAGATTGCTAGGTTAAGTTAATCACTGACAAGAGGTTTTTGTAATACTTCTAGCAAATTGGTTTCGAGTAGGTATTTAAAAAGAACTTTCACTATCATTTTCTTAATTTTCTGGTTCATCGGGGAAGCAAGGAGGATATTTTGTAAAGATATTTCAATTTCTCTGCATTGGATTTCCTGCAGAAGGGGCTCCCTCTGATGGTAAAATATGGGACAATGGAGCAGCACATGTTCTACCGATTCTATTGCTCCACACTTGCAGCGGTCCATAGGCGCTATTATTAATTTATACAAGAAACTATTTAGACGCACATGACCAGTTCTTAACCTGAAGAGGATAGATTTTTGCTGATAAGAGAGCCATTTTGGTGAGGAATGGTTAAAGTTTCCTATCCTTGGGAAGAGGTTTTTGTAGCAGGCTCCCATGGATTCCGCAAGCCAATGATTATTCCAATTCACAATAACGCTTCGCCGTAGACAGTCTCGAAAGGATGAAGTGTCTACTCGAGATATTGAAATAGGCTTATTCCCAACTCTCGCCCAATGGGCTAGATTATCTGCTAATTCATTTCCACTTATTCTTTGATGACCAGGTACCCAGAGGAATCTAATACAATACTTATTCTCTTCGAGTGAACGTAGAAGGCTTATCACTCGGCTGATAAGGTTGTTATAAAACCAGCGGAATTTGTAGAAACTTGATTGAATAGATAAAAGCGCACTTTTCGAGTCCGTAAGTATCAGATAATGGTTTGGGGGTAGAGTTGCAATGGTAGCTAACGAGCAATGAATTGATATCAATTCAAGCTGATAAGAACTAGTTGCAGGTTCGATTTTTTTGGAGATTATGTGGTTTCCTTTTATGTACACACCGATCCCCCCAATAAGACTTGAGGGAGACAGGGAAGCATCTGAATATACTTTGATAAAACCAGTATATTTATCTCTCAGGAAATCATTGAAAAGTTTATCCCTTAGAGGTCGCATGGGAGATTCGATTACCCACCTTGGAGTATCCGAGATGAGATCAGGTGGTGGGTGCTTCCAGACATTTTTTAATATTGTAATTCCGCAAGTTTTGAAACGTCTACAATTAAATTTTGTTAAGATTTGAGATATGAGAGATCTGAGTTTATTTGACTTCATAACGATATGAGGTTTTTCAGCCAGAGAAGTTCTCTCAATAAGATTAGACTTGACATGGCAGAATGAGAAGAATTGTGCAGCTGCCTTCGCTTCCCACCTAAGATATGGGGGAGGTAAGTTCACTTCTACATAAAGCGTCGAACAAGGCGAGGATTGGAGAGCGTGAAGACAACTTCGGATAATCTTCCTTTCTTCTTTGACTAGAGACTCAATTGCACTTTTGGATGCAAGGAGAAAGATGATAGCTGAGATATCCGTTGATTTTATAAGCGTGTTGATGAGTTTGGAGGATTGACTCCATGCTGGTCCCCATTATGCCCTAGTGATAAGCTTCAGCTAAGCCAGATTTCTTTGAAGACGTCTTTTTGTTTCTGCTATATGACACTTCCAGGATAGTTTATCATTGATAAGTTAACCTAAGAATTTGTGGGTGCGTCTGCAAGGGAGTTTTTCTCCTTGCATAACAATTGTGAGAACCGAAGAAGGCCTTGTTTTGGCAATACACATAACTACCGATTTATCGGGAGAGAAGTTAAGGTGATATTCAGCTCCCCAGCTATCAAGCGCATCGCAGGCGTCTTGCAAAGCTGCACGGATGTTTGGGATGGAACTACTCGCAAACCAAATAGCCATATCATCTGCATAAACATTTTTACTAATCTCCATGGGAGCGTTACTGAAAGCATCTCTTGTGTATATATTAAAAAGCGTGGGGCTTAGAATGGAGCCATGTGGGACCCCTAGGTAGCTGTTTGTCCAGACTTCCCCTCCGGGAAACTTAACACCAATTTTCCTCATTCTGAGAAAGGAAGAAATCCATAACACTAGTCTGCTGGGAACATGGATACTTATTAGCTTATTAACCAGTAGGTCATGAGGCACAGAGTCGAAAGCTTTCTTAATGTCGAGAAAGATGATGCCAATACTCTCATTTTTCTCTTTCGCTGCATATATGTCGTCTACAAGGTGGATAACAGAGTGAATGTGATCACGTCCTTTCCTGAAACCTGATGAATAGTTAGGCAGAAGTTCTTGAGACTCTAAGAAATGCTGCAACCTGTTATTTACCATCCTCTCAACTATTTTAATCAGGCATGATGTAAGGGCAATTGGCCTATAATTTAATGGATCATCAGAGGTCTTGTTGGGTTTGAGGATGGGAAAGATAGTAGCATCTTTCCATCTAGGCGGAATAATGCCTGATAACCAAGATTTGTTGATGGCCTCAAGTAGGAGTCCCAGCTGACTGTCGCTTAATTTCAGGAAGGTAGAATTTTGTAAATGATCGGGACCAGGTGCGCATCGATCTGAAAGACGATGTTAGTTCAAGTTTTGTAAAGGGCCTCTCCCAAGGGGAGCATAGCTCCTCTGAACAGAAATCACGCGATAGGTGCCAAGGACATGGTAAATCATCTGTAGACTTGGTACCTACTGTCGCCATGAGGATGGCTCTGGCAGAAGATCCCGGGTCAAGCAGCTTGCCATCCTTATCTTTAATGAGAGGAATGAGCAGAGGCGCGTTCTTTCGAAAGCATCTGAGGATTTTCCATATGCTATTAGGATTATCGTCTTGGATCCTGGTTTTCCAATAATTTCTTCTGTACTTCTTGAGGGTTTTTTTGCATATTGCTTTAGCTCTTTTGGATAGGAGCCAGCATTGATCGCACCTACATTTCAGAAACATCCTCCTAGACTTATTCCTTTCCCATACAGCTGCTTCACAGTCTGCATTCACCCAACATGGTCTCATAGGGATGACCCTGGCTTTGTGGGAAATGGGGCCTTGGATATTAGTTTGGAAAGCTTTCAGAATAGAGAGAATATCTGGGGAACAAAAGTAACAGCCCTTTAGGGATTGAGGGCCGTGTGCAGTAGAAGAGGGGGAGCTGTCAGATGCAGGTAATGCAGTAGAAGAGGACGCTTCATAGATCTGAGGGAAATAGTTAGACGGATCGGCTGGTGGTCACTTCCATATGTACCTGGAATAATTTCCAGATGCATAGGGAAGGGGCAATCCAATGATATTAAGGCCAGATCAAGATTTGCCGAGGACCATGCAGAATTGGATGGATGAAAAGTATGTTCCGAGGTGAAGAGAATGGTAAAATTAAACTGACTTTGGAGATCTTCTAGACAGCGCCCGTTCTGATTATAATTTTCACAGCCCCACTGGGGGCTTTTTGCATTAAAATCTCCAATGGACATGAAGGGGGGAGAGAAAAGGCTAGCAATATCCCTCCAGTTATCTTTACTCAGGTAGCCAGGAACATAGATGCTGTAAACGTGAAGCCAGACTCCCTGAAGGAATACTACCAGATCAATAATAGCAACATCTCTGACATGTTTGGAAAAGTTGATGTAGTGGGGGATAGTTGAGCTGACCGAGGTTAAATTCCCCCTGCCATGCTTTTCCCTATTATTTGTATAAGTATGGAATCTGGAGATACTAACTGACATATCCGGACTGAGGAAAGTTTCACAAAAAGTCAAAATATCTGCTATACTTTTCAAAAGAGAAACATCTTCCCAATTAGAAATCAATCCTCTAATGTTCCAATGCACTACTGCGACATGGTTTTTATTCCTGACTGGCAACAGGACCATTTGGAGAAAAAGGGGAGAGCATATTATTCCACCAATCCACGGCATCTGCGAGCCTCACCGGCGTATGAGAGAACTTGGATCTAATCATATTGAAAGCTTAATCAATTAACTTAGGCTCACCACCTTTATTTGTTTCCACGAGAGATGAAATTAAAATTTTCAGACAGTTGCTTACCAATTGATCTATAGTATGGTTTCCTAATACTGTTTTAATCTCTGAGTCATTGAGGGTTCCGTTATCCATGCACTGCTGAGGGCAGGTCTTATCAACTCCACGCTCCTCTAGGGTGAAAGGAGAGAGTTGAGACCAGTGTATTTGCAACAGCAAGGGGTCAAGGGGGGTTTGCGACGGGGTACGAATTGGTGACTGATAGGTGAATATTGGCGGTAGCTCATCTCTACCACATGTCGTGCAAGTGATAATTGTTTCGCTGTCTCTCCTAATTAAACCATCTGTACCTGAAGGATTCTGATGGACATCGGGACGAGGGATCGACTGTTGATGAGAATTCACAGTAGAGCTGGGAGAAACTGCTCTTGCAACTGTTGTAAAGGACCTATGGCCCGGTATGTTTGCCCCCAATTCCATATCCACTAATCTCTTCGCTTCATAATATGAAAGATATTGTTCGATCATTTTCACTCGAATTTGCGCTTCATATTTAAACTTGGTGCACCCTCTATAATATGAAGAGTGGTTTTCATCACAGTTCGCACAAATAAAGCTGGTTGCTGTACAATCATTTCTAGATTGACAGGATGAAAGACACTTAGAACAGGTTTGAAGATTCCTACATCTGGTTTTCGTATGCCCAAGTTTGTGGCAAGCTATGCACTGCATAGGTCTGGGCGGCGGTGGAGATACTGCGAAAATCTCATGCTCAAACTTAATTTCTTGCGGGGGTTTTGGCAAATTGAAGAAGACCAGAAGTTTACCATACCGAGGTCCTTCGTGGGGCAGGGCAAACTTACTTATATCTGTAATATGAGGTCCTAGATCCGAGTAATTTTGCAGATCTAGCAAGGTTACTGTTTGCCTTATTCCAAAAATGAATCCAACGGATGAGACGAGGAATTTAGGAACTTCGTACGACAAATGATACAGACCAATGTCTGTAAATTTAATACAACTGATACTGATGGCTTGAGCTTTACTAAAAAATTTTACCAAGAATTTTCCTAAGTTCAGTTTACACACGCTTAATTTGTGACCCACCAACGAAGATATCATTTTCCGGAACAAACCCAGTGAAATAGATTTTTCATGTAGAATATGCGCCTGGTCAGAAGAGTTGCCTTTTTCATTAGTATTAGATACTCCATTTATATGGGAAATCGTAATTAGCAGCCACGGCCGAGCTGCAATATTAATTTGATTTACTAAGCCACCTGGCCGGGTCGAGGTTGAAGCTGGGTTCACAGGGAGAATCCAAGCTTTGAAGACAGGACTACTACTTGGAGACTGCTCTAAGGTAGGCGAATTTAATTTTTCCTGACTTTGGGAGACTAATTGGTTCTTTGTTCCTTTTTTCTCTTTTTTGTCCTTTTTACTTTTTTTTTCCCTTTTACCTTTATCCTTCTTGCTTTTGTTTTTCTCCAAATTTTGGGAAGGCGTGATCTCTTCCGTTGATGAATTCCGGGACTTAGAACTGCTGATTGAATTATAGCGTCTTTTCCCCAGGAGGAAAGATGCTCCTGCTTCGCCTTCCGAACAGTCCATCTTCCCTACCGATAAAGAGCGCCGAAGGCTCGCCGGGGTAGGGAAGTCCACCATGGCGGCGCGCTCAAATTAATCCCTCTCTGTCAATAACAGTCAGTGCAATATGAGAAAAGCTAGCGAAAGTTCCTGTTATGTAAAACAAAAAAAAATTACTGACTTCTATGTGCCCCTGTAAGGAGGGGACTTACAGTACCGGGCCAAGAACGACAACGGCTTTACCAACTTGCCGGCAGCGCATCCGACCGCGACCTGTCTATAACATCAATCCCAAGTCACTGACGAAGTTCAGGTTGCCGCGTTTATTACTTTGAAGCATCTCAGACCTCTGAACTTTCAGATCAGCTCGGTGACGAACTTCAACCCAAAATCCGCATAGACATTCGTAACAAACCGGGCTCTGCCTCATATTGGTACATGTGTCAAACAGTTACTTCACCCACATTTCACAGATGAACAGATTATAGGACGAAACTTCCCCCTTTCTTGGCCACCCCGGTCACCAGATATCAACCCCTGTGACTTCTGGCTCTGGGATTACCTCAAAGCCACTGTTTATAGTGATAACATCACGAATTTGGCAGAACTGAAAGATGTGACATGTCGACAGGTGCGCAACATTCCTCCTGATATGCTACCAGCTACAGTTGAGAACGCAGCAATCCGGTGTAACCTGCTTTCAGTAAATGGTGCAGGCCACATTCGACATGTAACTAATTTTAGTAACGATTAAAGACTTGTTAACCTGTGTCTTCGTGTCTAATTTCATACACTTTTCCATGCTGGTGGTGACCTTTTGAACTAATTTTTTTTGATGGGTATGAACTTCCCATGCCCTCTTGTATAATATTACCAAATATTATAGATTTTGGTCCAGTAGTTTTTTTATGGCCATGTCAAAATGGAACTTTAATTATAAAGACCTTTTACATTTAATTTTAACACAATGGAAAGAATACTATGTTATTTGTTCTAAATAACTACAAGTAATATAAATAAAAATTATTACACATTTCTAACGTGTGTATTTTGTATGAATTCAGTTTCAAAACTTTTAAAGCATCTTTCTCAAAGTGTTACTTATGTCTAACATCATGAGTTTGTGCAGTATTAAATGACATCATTAAATAAAGATATGTTAATGAAAATTGTTATACTAAATGAAAGACATGAGGAATTTAATCCATATGTCTTTCAATGAGAAAAATCCATATTTTTAATCACAAAAATTTATCAAAATTATTTTCTTCGTAAAATAGTGAAAACGGTTTTTTAAAATATTCTTTTTTCCATGAAACATTATTAACAAATTAATAAATATCTTATTGAGTAATATATAGAGAAATAAAAAAGTAAAATTTTAAAATATTCATTACATTTTTGTTTATCAATTACATCAGAAAGATCGAAAATTTCACAATAATGGTTGTATCTTTAAAACTATTGAAGATAGATCGATGAAATTTTTTATTTTGTCTTCTTTTTTATAATACTATTTTGTGCTAGAAAAATGAGAGGATTTAAATGAATAACAAAATTTTTTGTAAGTCCCCCCCTTAAGTGCCATATAAGTAAAATACCAGCTTCATTTAATTAGGCATTTTCCATAGCTTAACTACCTGCATGTTGTTAAAATCATCAGTGATGGAATCAGAGACAACAGATTGTATGGACACTGTTGTTAAATTCTCTGATGAGCTCTGTTGAGCCTCATCAGAACTCTGGGTTGGAGAGTATGATTTGCAACAACCTGAAGCGATGTTTTCTTCGATGAGTAGGTGATCCGTTTGCGGACAAAAAAATGATGGCGACATATGATGCGAAGAACCCATGGTGCAGATATAGAACCACTCTACGTAATAAATTCCCATCAAAATAATAAACCACTGCTCAGTTAAAATATCTTCGTTATTTTTTCTTTTACCAATTAAAATTCTTCTCGTAAAAATTCAAAACCGTAGTGAGGAGAGGGGCCTAACTGGGCCTTGGCTCAGGGTCCTTGCATAAGGGGAGCTGCCAGAGCTGTACAGAATACATTAAGGGGGCACAAAATAAAATTAGGGAGTACAGTTTGGTCAGGGCCCAATTTACTAAGCTATGGCACTGAACTAAGTTGTTGAATTGATATAAGTCAACTGCAATGTCGGCCATATATGTTTTGCTGATTACTGTTTAAGCATCAGTCTTGTTGTTAAATAGTACTACCATTGACTACATAACTCGCTGCATCAGTCGACGAAAGTGATGATTTTAACAGCACGCGGATTACCTTTATCCCATATTTATTACCATAGATTTGAGCCCATTATCGTTAGGAGGGATTCTTTATACATATGAGACACTGAACAGACTGTTACAAACAAAAAATATGCAACTGTAACTTTGTTTTCTATATTTATAATTGATAATTTAGGAACCAACTAGAGTAATACCGAGGCCATCGTGATCTTTTTTTTTTCTTTACCATGAAGAAAAAGAAAAAAAAGGTAAAGAAGAAAAAAAGAGATCACAATGGCCCAGGTAATACCCGGCTTCACGTGCGTTAGTCGAGTAGAGTAAATTTTTCAATGACTAAATTTGACTTTTTTGCCAAGTTTGACTAGCTGTACCTCATGACTTCAAGGTTATTCCCCATGATAAAATCCGTTGCTTAATAAAATGTCATATTTTTTGTAATTTTAATACTGTTTAGTGTAAGAGTGGATTGTTGATTGTTATTGTTTGATTGTCATATTGTTGTAGGCAGCATTATTGTTGAATTTATAAATTTAAATATATATTATATAAGAGTAGGAGTTGTAATAAAGTATATTAATTAAAAAATAAGAACTCCATTTAATTAAAAGAAATAGAAATAAAAATAAAAATTGTGACGAAACGTTAATGCTGATGTGTCTCAATGCATTTTGTGATGCAACAACACCCTCACTTCGCACTGAATTCAATAACTCAAGCCTATTCTATCAGTCTAACTAAATATTTCTGCCAGTACTAAATATCTTTTAAATTCCCATTCTGGTTTACTTCGATCGTATAGTTGTCTGTCATTTCTAATATTTAATTCCCCCACTTACCTTAATGTTGCTTAATCTTCACACATTCCCATTGTTAAAATTCCCCACACCCATTTAATTTAGAGCCCCTTATAACATCACCCACACCCTCCCTCTGTTTCTATGTCAATAGCACTGGCACTAATCACTTAACAAGCTAAGACAATAAAAAAAGAAAAACAACTAAAGAGAATCATTTTTATAATATGAACAAAAAAAAACAAAAATTTGAACTTTATTTAAAGTAAATGTTTCGAATATAGATAATAATACCAAAGAAAGGAAAAATTAAGTCGACCTTTGAAGTTTCAAGAAAATACACTGTAATTATTATTATCAACTATGCATGCTACAAAAAAAACCAAATATCACAAAAGCTTTTAATATCTCACAATCATATCAATACTAATATAACCATCCATCACTATCACAATCGGTGTCTGCCACTGACTCTACTCCTAAAAGTATTGCTACGCTTCCCACCATACTCATTATGATAAAACCAATTCACTTTCATTTATAGCACAACACAAGAACCAATCAATACACTACACAGTACTTATCTGAACGCTGCACAGTTACTTGCGAACAGTCACTACCATGTCTCAGCCTCCTTTCACTCAGGGAGGACTGCATTCCCGCCGTTGTTATGCCTTTTTGAGGCCGAGTTTCCATGTTGGCTGCCTGGTGAGAAATGCTGCCCATCGCTGGTCAGTCCGCTTTGCCTTGCTGTCTCTCAGCCAACGAGCGGTAGGATCCATCGGCTCTTGCAAGCTAGCCCCCACACGCCTCGCTCTCTCTACCACCCGGCTGTCTGAGTTACGTCGTGCGGCACTAGCCACAGGTGTCCCGCACTGCTTAGATGCCCCAGTGCCCTTATGCTGCCGACTGACGACACGGTGGGAGATACGGCCACGAAGCTATACTCTATCGTGTTTACCTCCCCAGTCCGCAGTCCCAACCGCTCACGCCCCTACTGTTGCACTGTGCTCCTCGCCAGCCGAAACCACCCGCCACCTGACTTCACCTAACTTTCGCCACCTGACTTCACCTAACTTCCTACATCTTGCCACCGCTCTCACTGGCATCGCTCCTCTATGATCCGCTGTTCGGTGCCGGCGTGATCTACTATCTCCCGCAATGATAACAGAGAGGTTTTCTTTTCTTTTCGGAAAACAAGTTCTTACTTCTGTTCTGGTCAAAGTTTTGTCACAGAATATCGATATTATTTTCTTTATTCCTTCTCTCTGTACTGTTCTAGCATGGTTTTACCTTTCACCTTATTGGCTGCTCTCTCAAAATTCCGGGAACTCCAACCAGGTGAAGGTCATTGTTGTGGTATCTCCATTTCTACTTCCTCGTTCATTGTTCCTTCAACGATTTCCCGCCGAAACCTTAAACAAAAGAAAGCACATGTTTTCTGTCGAGCCCAGTGTCGCCATTACTGACAATTACATTATTATCTATTATAGATTTTCTCCTTGCCAATGCTACCAACATAAAACCGAACGGGAGCAATAAAACAAAATGAAATAAACCCCAAGTTCTTCCTTCGTTTTCTTTTCTATTAAAATTTAATTCACGTTTGCATAGCTAACAAACTTTCCTATCTTAACGCCTTATACAACGCTCCCCCCCCCCCTACTAACTAACAAATGCGATTTCTATTTTCTGCTTTCTTTGCTAATTTCACCCCAATATCCTCTATTTCAACTAATATTAGACAACACAGATATGCCTAATCAACAGCATATCTGTATTGGCGGGCCATGTGAGATATTAAACGAAATATCACACATGTCCCATCACAAACTAAATAATAAAAACAATTGAATAAAAGTCACCCAGTGGAGAAATACAAAACAATCCTGTTCACAACAATCAAACTAATAATATCTCTTCAGTTTTAATATCACACATTGTTTTTGATTTCATTGTTTTTTTTATTATTATTATATCTTCTATTATTATAATTTATCACCACATTTCATTCAAAAAGTTTTGAATCCGAAGATGGGATAAAACTCCCGAAAACGTTTTTTAAATACATTTCAATTTTGTCATCTACGTTTCTACTGATCATCGGACTTTAATCATAGATCTTCTTAACCTGTTACTGTGTTCCTTTCTGTATTTCGTGTGTGACATAATAAAATATATCACTACATGTTTGGGAATATTTTCCCAAACATGTGTAGTTTAATTAATCTTACGAAAGGGGAGGCGATGGAGAACTGACGACGTGCAACACTTTAAATGGAAATTTATGAAACAAAGTATTCCAACGCAACTACACACAATTCTTTATGTATTGTTTCTTATAGTATAGAATCATCAGTATTTATTGTTCAGTAATTCACATTTAGTGTGTAGAGTTAGTTATTAAGACAATCGGCGATTTAGGCCTCGTTCCCAGCTCTTTGTTCTATTAGCGTGAGAAGTAAGCTCTTAAAGGGGGGGGCGGGATCAACCAGCAGCCGAGCGGAAGTTGCCACGGCGATGGAGCTGGCTACTCTGACCATTCGTCGCAATACGATTGAAAAAATGATTTTCCCGCGCAGCTGTGGAGCCGGGGAGCGAGTGCTGGAATTACCGTAACTTTAGAGTGATTTTTTTTTAGCAACTTTTGCCTTTCAATAAAGTTATTTTTTGTTGATGGTGATCAGTTTTCCATGCGCCTTATTCCTAGTATAGACTTGCACGTGTTACTCTTAATGTCGTTGTTTCTTTTGTTCAAGAGGGTAGGATAATCACAACTGGGGAAGGGAATTGTTTAATTTATAAAGTTATTGCGGTCACAAATCTTTTATTATGTTTTTATGAGAATTAGCACTATACGATCACAGGTAAGATACAACTCAGGGTGGTAGAGTTGGGATTAGAGTTTGGATTATTGTTAATAATGGCGGAGCCAAAAGGGCATGGATCTATTGTTTGACCCCACCCTAGTTTGGTTGGCCGACGGACTGTTAACAATAAACAATGCTTACGTCACACGTGTAACATTTCTCCACAAGACCTTCTTTTCATCTGTGTTTCATCTACATATGCACCACAAGACCTTTGTTTCATCTGTGTTTCGTCCACTTCAACCTTTGTATTTCTCCACGGGGTGACTTTTATTCAATTGTTTTTATTATTTACTTTTATTTTTATATCTTTTAATTAAATGGAGTTCTTATTTTTTAATTAATATATTAAATATATATTGTTGCATGAAAAAGGGGAGGGGGCTGTTCACTCATAAAACCCTTGCACCTGCGGAAATCCCTGGCAGGTTGTGAAAAACCTTTCCCGAACTACATGAAAGGTTTGACGACCATTGGCTTCGCAAATACACACAAGCACACACAAAAACACACACACACGGATTATAACGGCCCAAGAATGGACCCTTTAATAAAAAATAAAAAAGGTACCCTTTGAAGAATATTAAGAGACTCCCGTAGCAAGCTCGTAATTTTTTAATTTTTATGCTGCAAAGTTTTATCTAAGTTTTACAATTGTTAATTTGAAGATTTTTAACGCTTGCCAATTCATTGTTGTCAGAAACAATGTTTGCTTTGGACTTCTGTTTTTGCTCTCGTGTCTGACGTGGGGCAGACAAAAAAGGGAGGAGCAGTTATCTTTCATTGGAATTTTTTTGGGCTTCGAAAATGGCGAGGCACAAGATAATGTCAGGTGATAAGAATTCTCTTACTGCGATATGCAGAACGTAATTGAGAATTGTCCAAAAGAGTTTACATTGGGCGGTTTTTGAGTTATTTTCCCATGACAAATTCGATTCGAGGGCCTGGAAGAGGCCGACGAAATCAGTCAATTTAGTTCATCCAAATTTTGATACGATTGAACCTAAATCAAGACTGCCAAACTGTACGTTGCAAAGAATGTGTGTCAATAATGTTTGAGGCCACAGATGTAGCTAAACGAGGAAACACCGAGGAAAGTACTGTTCGAACTTGACTTAATCGACACATCACTTAAATCATCGTGAACCAGGCCAGCTCCGGCATCATGAGTTATTTGGTTGTTCCAGGAGATTCCGAACAAGATAAGACAAAATTTGACCCAATCAAGTATTAGTAAGAGTTAAGGTTTTCCCGAACTAACTTTTCCCTCTCCTTGTTCCACCCCTCCCCCCCTTACTCTTAGGTGTTGATGAGCGGCGTACTCGAGATGAAAACTGCTGAGTGCTCCCTGATCGATCGGAACGATGGCACTATCGATTGTTCGTACAATGACCGGATTGAATCACCCCACCACGAAGAGTCCTGTATACCCCGACGCACGGTGAACTATGCTTCAGGAGATGACCCCATGGCCCAAGAGCCTCCATTCATCATCCCGTGTTTTTGACTGGAGGGCTGACAATACAGTCTAAGACGAGAAGTTTGTTCGACGAAACCCCAACTATGACCAAAAGAAGCATGTACACATTGAATTTATTGAACTTGACTAACGAACAACTCCTCTATTTCATTAATTTGTTTGCATGCCCACAAAAATTATCTTGATTAGGGAAAGTTATTTAAATAATATGTTTGAACTTTATTATGATTGGCTATGGCTATTTTATTAATATGATTGTGTTTCTACGTTTTCGAGCACAGAAAACAAACCTGGTAAGGTACCCGCTACCGTCAATTTGTGGCATATCAATTTTACTTGGAAACTCACCTAGTTAATAGGTTGTTTGGCGTCAACATTTATATCTGGATTCAAGGTAAGAAGATTTTAACTACCTTACGCCACCACCTACTCGCAAAAGATATAAAAAGGAGAATTCACCCGAGTTTGCCCATTCAACAAAATAATGTAGTTAGAAACGACTCTGACGAAAACGTAGCACTGAGAGTAATAGTATTTAAGGCCATTGGAGGCTTGACCGACCACTATTGTAGCGGGACGCACAAAACCGACCGTTACAACACACACACATACACACACACACACACACACACACGCACACACACAGACACACACACACACACACAGACACACACAAAAACACACAGACACACACAAAAACACACAGACACACACTGATTTTTGTTAATATAGATAGAATATGATTCCCACAAACACATTTTTTAAAAAAATATAAATTTTCACGAGTCCTTTCACTCATGTTTGAAATAATTTATTTTTCTTTATAGCTATGAGACACACTTTATTAAGAAACAAAAAGAAAGAAAGAATGAAATTGGAATGGTTATTTCTTTGCAAGGTGGTTAAGTACTTTTGTTGCCGACTGTACATAAAATGCCTTGAAAAACTTGTAAACAGATATACAAGCAAGAAAAGAGAAATAAGAGACATGAAAGACAAAATTATAAATGATATTAATGACAGATTATCTGACCGTTCTGCAACACTGTTGTTTACGAAAACTATACCACAAGAGAATAAAATTAGCCAAGAAAAATTATAAAATGGAAATACAGTATTTATAAAACTAATGAATTTAACTAAAAGAATGTAACTGGTGTCGACAACAACCTCGGAATTCTTCTCTGACGGGTTCGCTCGACTATTCACACGTTGCGCAAATATGTGGAACGGGTTGGGGAGACTATGTCGAAAACTGATTAGTGCATTACACATGAGGGGACAAATGTAAGTAAACGCTATAAAACTAATTTTGAAAATCGGTTATAAAATAAATATGTTACAACCTAGGGAGGCAAAATTTTCAAAACACCCTCGAAGATGGTTAGTAATTATTCAAGTCGAAGGAAGTTGATTAGTAATTATTCAATTTGTATCGAAGTTGATTAGTAATTATTCAGTTAACCTTAATTTGAGTTTTTATTAATTTTGTTTGTCATAAAAATATATTTTATGGATACAAAGTACGAGGGGTATCAAAAAAGTAAGGTTACAATACCTGCAGTGAAACGTGTAAATTTTATTTCATACAACCGATACAGTCAACTAATAGATAGTACATACGAGCATACATTAGGTTATTTTTCGACATAGTCTCTATGTCGGTTTAGGCACTTGTCGGTTCGTGGTATGAGTTTGAATATTCCCTCCTGGTAAAAATCCTGTCCTTGCGTGTTCAGCCACTTTGTCGCGATTTGTTTCACCTCCTCGTCTGAAGCGAATCGCCGGGATCCTAGAAGTTCCTTAATGTAAGAAAAGAGGTGAAAGTCACTTGGAGCGAGGTCCGGGCTGTAGGGAGGGTGTTCGATGATATCTCAGCGAAACTGATTCAACAGCGTGGTGGTCTTCTGGGTTGTATGAAACTTTCACCTCTATCCTCACTTGAAGGAGCACCTAGGAGAAACACTTTAGAGAAAACTATATAAATATGAAAACTGAATTGAAAATTCTTAAATAATGAAACTAACGAAAAACTAGAATTTAAATGAATAAAATTGAGGAACCAATAGGTTAAATAAAAAGAGTTGTAATTCTTTTTTATATTCGAGCAGATAAATGCATAACGAAGCATTATCATAAGCATTCCTACGATAATGTTAAACGAAGCGAGCGTCAATTGTTGAACCGTTCTGTGTATGCATCGATTATTTCTTCATATACTATCGCTAAAGCATTTCTACATAATCATATACGGTTGAAGCAATGAAATAGCTACTTGCGATTAGCTTTGACAACAATAAGTCTAATTAGAATTCAGACATTGATAATCTTAAGCCTAACCGCAATTTGCTCTTGATAGCAATTAGCTATGGACAACAATTGCTATGGACGTTACGAGTTGTCATATTACATGCCATATCTTACAACTGTATTCAGAATGGGCAATTGGTTTAGGCACTCAAGACCATTGATGAATACAAATTTCATATAATTGAATTCGTTCTCAATAATGAATAAGAAGAGCAAGAGCAAGAGCATGAGCATTCATTCTGAATACGGGTGTTAGCCTTGAAAGTTTCCTACTATGTAGTACCATTAGAACACGTCCTACTAAGCGAATTTCGAATATCATTAATTACTCGTTTTATTCTTTCATGACACGTCGTTACAAGTTGTATGATATGTTACATGCCATATCCAAGCATTGTAAGTTCCAACAGTACCATATGGTATGATTAGAAGACGTACAACTAAACTCATTTCCGCTAACTATAATTGCTCATTATATACATTTAAGGCACGTCGTTATGCGCTGTTTGATATATTATATGCCATATCTCAGAGAGGAAAGTTTCAATGATACCATGTGGTAGGATTATGATACGTACTACTAAACTAATTACCACTATCATTAATTACTCATTATATTCATTCATAGCTCTTCATTACGACTTGTTTGATATATTACATGCCATATCTTAGCATTGAAACTTCCAACGGTACCATGTTGTACGGTTAGGATACGTACTACTAAACTATCATTAATTACTCGTTATATTCACTCATGAAACGTTGTTACAAGTTGTTTGATATATAACATGCCATATCTTAGCACTGAACGTTCCAATATTTACCATATTTCCTGTACTACTAAACTAATTACCACTATCATTAAGTACTCATTATATTCATTCATGAGAAGTTGTTACGAGTTGTTTGATATATGCCATGTCTTAAAATGGAAAGTTCCAACTGTACCATAAGGTACAATTAGAACACGTAGAACTAAACCAATTCCAACAGTTATTAATTAATTGATATTTTTATTCATGACACATAGCTATGGGATGTTTGATATATTACATGATATCTTGTAGCTTTGAACGTTCTAAAAGTGACATATGGTATCATTAGAACAAGTACTTGTAAACAAATTTCGGCCATCATTAAGTATTCGTTATATTCGTTCATGATACGTCATTACGAGTTGTTAGATACATTACATGCCATATTCGGTCATTGAAAATTGTTAAGGGGGTATCATAATAGTCCCATTAGAGCACGTGCTATTGTACCTATTCCGGCTATCTCACCTTCAAACTTGTTCGTGCTCTGTCTCATATTAATGGAATGGTGAAAACAGAGTGTGAAAAAATCAATTCGATTTCAAGTTATCGTAATAAATAATAAGCTCCCTACAAATAAAGAAATTCTTTTGGTTTAGGCACTGATATCCCCTTTCTATAATCGTCAATCACGTGCATCCTGCACGCGCACATCTCAACAACGTTTAGAGCACTTGCAGAGCCGTAACGAAGTGCTCGTCACACGTTTTTCTCCACTGCAAGGGTGATTCGTCTCTTCCATCAATTCTCTATATGCACGCTCCCCATTCGAACGCAATGCATTGTTGGAATTGTGTCCACAGACAGATGGATGGACGTCTGAACAAACTGATATCGCATAAGCTACTTTTCTATTTTTTGTGCGAAAAATGAAATCCTTCACTGGAGAGATGAACAGTTATTAGATGGAAAGGTTTCCAATGTTTGGTTAATGCAGTTATAAGTTGGAAGTTCAAAGCCAAATACTACCTCCTATCATCGCAATTTTTTTTGTTGCCCTAACCAGAAATACTTAAGGAGAGAAACTCAATTGAGGACAGCGACTTCTGTTGACGATTTCATGAACCTATCATTGTTTGAGAGAAAACGCAACACGTGAAGACACCTGCCGGAGTTCATTGGAAACACAATCATTTCCGTTATTTCTGGACACGTATTAAGATAAACAAAAGTTTTAACTAGTTTTACTTGTTTCTTTTTTTTGATATATTTTTGTAATTTTAAATGTTACTCTTTGAGATGTTTATTAACTGTTTTATGTTATTTCTTATGTGGCCGTAGGTTTTTGTGGATGATGTTTAATGGGATTTCTCATTTTGTGGTTTGCAGATGAGAAGTGTTTATTTTTTTCTTCTTTCTAATAACACCTGCCTTTTTTTTCTTTTTTTCCCATTTGTATAGGACTGGGTCTATAGTTACTTTTACTATAGGCTTTATGGTTCGTTTTATATTTTTCAAGATAAAAATCTTGCTCATTGGACCTGAATGACCCTTGAATAAAATTCCTTGAAAACATATAATTTTTTTAACATTCATTGAAATATTTATAGTTAATAAATACAACTGAAAAATAAAATAATAATTAACAAATAACAAAATAATTAATAAATATATAAGTAAAATCAAAATAAAACTAAAAAATCAAATAAAGAGCTGACGTTACGGATAGAGCCTATCCTTTATCAAAGCAAAAAAGGATAATTCTCTAAAAGCAAATAAAATATTAGAGAATTATCCTGAAGTTATGAAAGTAGTACTCGACAATCGACAATCGAACAGTGTAGTGTATCGGTATTCGAGTGGAACTTGAAGCATAGCTTCCATAATCTCACCCTTCATAATCATATTCCAAGGGAAATACACTGAACTAGAAAAGAAGCCTGATGTACCCACAAAGGTCATCCAAAGTATGAAAGAAAACTGCCTCCTCTTGGTGGAGGAAAATTTGATTGACGACTGTCTAGACTAGAAGCAGACCACTAGTATTAGATAAAAACACGACCTATGAAGTCCAGTAATCTGCAAATATGACATTATCAATGTCTTCGAAATTAATATCAAGTATATGCCTTGGATCACGATATCTCTTTCTATGCATAGGATGATTTAAAATGCCCGAGACTAGCTCGTTGCTATGATTTTCTATATTGGGCAGCATGGATTCCATGAGCCCTTGAACATATTTGCCAATATGAGTCATGTTGAAGTCATTATAAATGGAGGAATTGCGAACAATTCTCCGATCTTTTTGCGCAATAGTCCTAAGGGTAACGTTTTGGAACGTTTGCAGTTCTTTCCACCTAGTCTTACATATTGTGGCCCAGACAGGCATACCATACGTCAAGATGGTCCGAACAATGACCTAATAGAGTAGTAGCTTATTATCAATGTTTAGAGCAGTATTCCGGCCCAGCAGAGCAATCAAGCTAAACTTGGCTCTCCTGGCCTTATTCAACGCATAAGTTGCGTGGGGAGTCCAGGTAAGTTTAGAGTCAATAACAACACCAAGATATTTATAAGTTTCAACCCAGTCCAGTTTTTTGCCATATAGTGTTAGAGAATCTAATGATCTCTTTCTCTTCTTGGAGACAAACATCGCCTTGCATTTGTCTACATTCAATTTTAGCCTCCACTTGCTAAACCAGCTTTCGCACTCCTTTAGAGCCTTCTGTAGCCGCGAGACTACTACGGCTGGTTGACGAGCACAGGTCAGTATAGCTGCGTCATCTGCGTAAAAAAAGAGCTTACATTTGGAAGGACTTGGAAAGTCTCTCATAAAGTAATTGAATAATACTGGCCCCAGAACTGAACCCTGTGGGACAACAGCTTTTATTTCATACATAGAAGATAGACTATCTCCAACTCTGGCCTGAAAGACCCGGTTGGAGAGAAACGAGTGTATTAGAGTAATTATGTCTTGAGGAAATCCATCCATAATCATTTTAAAAATAAGACCATCGTGCCAGACTTGGTCGAAGGCTTTGTGTACATCGAGGAAAACGACCCCACAATACATAGAAAGATTAAGAGGCTCATTGATATTCGCTGCGAGCCTCCATGTTTGGAGTTGGCAGGAATGGTTTGGGCGAAAGCCAAATTGTTCATCGCGGATGAGATCGTTAGCATCACAGTACTCAATGAATCTCTTGAGAATTGTTTTTTCCAGGATTTTGGAGATCGATGGTAACAAGCTGATGGGCCTGTAGGTAACAGGATTTGTAGGATTTTGTCCTGGTTTAGGAATGCTTAAAACAACTGATTGCTTCCTTCATCTGGTGTGTTACTCCCTTCTTTTCCACCTGCTGAATGATGAGAGCTTCGTCCTCGAAAAGCGCTTCTAGAATTAGGTTGTATTTTTCTTTTTACTTAATTTTTGTTGTGGTTAAAGAGTTGTTATGTACTTTGTCTTTATTAATGTGTTATCATCATCACCGTCAACCATTTGCAATCCACTGCTGGATGAAGGTCTTCTCTAAACGCTTCCATTCTTCTCTATTTGAAGCTTTGGATTTCCAGTTGATGCCAGCCACCTTCTTTATTTCGTCGAGCCACCTTGCATGGGGTCGTCCTCTTGGGTGTTTAAAGTTTCGAGGGTACAAATCCAGAATGACTGTGGTCCATCTCATGTCTTGTCTTCTAGCGATGTATCAGCCCATTGCCATGAAAGTTGTACTAACGAACGAGTTTATATATAATTTGCATGGGGAATAGTAAGGCGTTATTGGCTGACAAACAAGAAGAGAACAAATGAGATTAATTAGACGAACTGTTGGGATAGGACAAGACGGAGGACAAATAGGAAATAATAAGGGGGCGGCGAGAAAAATGTAATAGGATGAAACATATGAAAGTGAAATTATAAAAACGTTTAGGAATGATAGGGTGCCTAGCAAAAAGATTACGTAAAATTATTCCTGATTATTAGTAGACAAAAAAGGGGGCTGTCATGAAAGAATATTATTGACATTGTTCAAAATTATCGATTTTATGATTCCCTGACTGTAATCGGTTTAAAAAATAAAAATTCCCTGACCATTCCCGGTCGCTAGTCACCCTGTAAAATAGTCCCACATGTAAGAGCATTGGATGAAAAGTAAAAAAATATGAAAGGACATTGAAGAACATTGAAAAGAATAAATAAAAGATAAGATAAAGAAAGAAGAAAAGGCCCCATAGGGCTTGCGACAAATTAAGGAATAGCTGAAGTTGGAAGGGGACATGGGAAAGGTAATGAGGGAATGGTGCCTTTGCTAAGGTTAATGCCATTAGGGGTGAGGGAATTAAATTTCCAAATAAGAAAAGACTCGAATTGCTTTCTTTCTTTTTTGCTATGGAAGTTACTACGAAGAATATAAATGCTGATGGCCTGTAAAGAGTGACCAGGGGAATTAAAGTGTTTAGCGACAGGGGTGTCAGCATTGCTAAGAATATCAAACTTATGCCCGGAAAATCTGGAGCGTATGGTATTGCCTCTCTCTCCAACGTACTGTTTCTGGCATACTTTGCAATGTAACAGGTAAATTAAGTTGTGAGAAGTGCAGGTCAGGTTCTGGTTAATCTTGAAAGTAAAGGAGGAGGCACTGCTGGAAATGGAGGTAGTAGGGTTAAGAAAATGACAAACACCACAACGCTTTGCATTGCAAGGAGAACATCCCTTAGTGGAAGTGCGTGGTTTGGTAATAGCAGCATGGACCAGAATATCTTTAAAATTAAATGTCCGTTTAAAAGAAACTTTTGGTGGTTCTGGTAGAATGGAGTGGAGAAGAGGAGAATTGTCAATAATATGTTGATATTTCCTTAGGACATTTTTAATACTATTGAGGGTTGGATGATAAGGAAGAACTAATGTAGGTGTTGTCATGGCTGGAGAAGGTTTGGGGTTGTGTTTAGAACAAGAATTGCGATGTTTATAGATAGAAGCGCGTATGACAGATTTGGGGTAGCCTCTTGCTTTAAGGGAGTGGGTAAGGGCATTAGCATGGAGGTCCTTGTCAGACTGATTAGTGCATATTCTATGGATGCGAGTTAACTGACCTAATGGGATGTTATCCTTGCAATGGCGTGGATGGCAGCTGTCATAGTGTAAGTACTGGTGTTGATCAGTGGGC
The DNA here is from genome assembly GCA_023313115.1 of Rhysida immarginata. Classification (NCBI taxonomy): domain Eukaryota; kingdom Metazoa; phylum Arthropoda; class Chilopoda; order Scolopendromorpha; family Scolopendridae; genus Rhysida; species Rhysida immarginata. Next base: position 116,869 of record JAHWFO010022948.1, on the reverse strand, counting down.
TTCTTATAGAGATTAGTAGACAATTTATTGTTAGTGATAGATACATCCAAAAAAGAAACTGTCCTGATAGAGTAATTGTGAGAAAACTTGATGGAGGGGTGGATGGAGTTGGAATGGGTGATAAAAGATAAGAATGAGTCTTCGTTGTGTGGCCAGATCAGGAAAATATCATCAATATATCGCAGCCAGACCAACGGCTTTAAGGGAGACGTGGAAAGTAGTTTGGTTTCCACTTTCTCCATAAAAATGTTAGCATAGTTGGGAGCCATTTTGGAGCCCATAGCAGTGCCACTGGTCTAGATGTAATACTCATTGTTAAAAGTGAAGAAATTGGAGGTGAGGATGGTACGAAGAAGAAGGCAGATAGTGTCAGTAGAAGGAACTTGGAAAGGTTAGTGAAGAATAGAAAGGAATAGAATTGGTGAACAAATAGTACGAAGCTATATGGGACACATGAGCGGAGGACAGTTCCGCGAAACTAGAAAAACGGGACACATGAGTGGAATTAAAGAACTAGCGGTTAAAACCCAACGCATCCCATCGCTTCAGCGCATACGCGTTTAGGGTGTTGCTAAAAGGTGAAATAGTAGCATACAGACAAGATGATTCTGCGGCGATTTTAGCAGTGAGAAAGCAGAATCTTTCTCACGTAGAAGTTGACAATACATGTATTTTTTCTTTCTTAAATTAACTCTTTATACGGGTATCGTTTTTTTATTTTTGGTTTTTTTTTGGGTTTTTTTTCATTATAGATTTTCTACTCCATTTATAAAAATCAATCACTTAAAAAAATGTAATAAAATCAATAACATATTATTCAGAAATAAATTAAATTCAAATAAATAACAACAACTTAAAAAGTTAAAGAAATCATAACCATTTCAAAATTCCTTTTGAAATAAATTATCTTTGATGTTAGAATGATATCATAAAACTTTGTATAACCATAGTGTTATTGCTATGGTATAATTAAATAATTTTCTATTGTTTAAATAAGTTATATTTTACCAATTGACCAACTTCTTTTTATTTTATTTTTAATTTTGTATAATTATTTATCCATTAACTCGGCATTCCAATAAAAGGCAAGAATGCCTTCTGAAATGCCAATCATTTTATGTTTCATCAATGAAAATAAAGAAATAAATAAAAATAAAATTTTGTAGAGGTTTTTATTACATTTCAAGAGTATATAGCAGGCGTGGGCAAATGAGGCTTATATACGGCTCCCATTGAAAATTTAAACCTGTTTTTTCAGAAACTTTTTAACTGAATCTTATTAAATTGACTAAGTAACTAATATTTTGCTATTTGAGATGGTGTATTTAATACTATGTAACTAAAGTATGGCTCTTTATATCATGAAAAACTGGAATGCGCGCCCACCCCTGGTATATAGATTACTCTTATGGTCAATTTAAAAGTATAAACCTAACCTATCCTTAAATTAATAATTTAAGAAAACTAGTAGAGTAACACCACCTCCTCCCCCTTAACATTGACATTCCCATCGTTACACGAATAATGTTGTCAAATTATTATTTCAATGTCAAATTCTCTTGATATCTTGAAATGCAGTTTTATTAAATTTACTCATGGATTGACCTTAAGAGTATTCTATATAGTGTTATAATGTAACAAAAACCTTTACAACTCTTTAAATTTATTTATTTCTTTATTTTTATTGATGAAAAAAAATTTGAAATGGAATGATTTCTTTAATTTTTTAAGTTGTTGTTATTTATTTTAATTTAATTTATTTCTGAATCAAATGATCTTGATTTTATTATTATTTTTTAAATGCAGTGGAAAATTTATAACAAAAAAAAACAAACAAAAAACGATACCGCTTAAAATGCAAATTAATTTAAGAAAGAGAAAATACTGTTAACTTTTAAGTGAGAAGGGGTTGCTTTCCCGCTGCTAAAATCACCACAGAATCATCACCTTTTAGCAACACCGTAAATGCGCATGCGCTGAAGCTATGGGATGCGTTGGGTTTTAACAAAGCCACCTAGAAACACCTGTTTCTAGGTGGCTTTGGTTTTAACCGCTAGTATTAAGGACAGATTGGCGGAAGGAGGAAACAAAAGAAACATAATCCAACATTTCTCACCTACAAAATATGCTTAAAAAATACTTAGGTAAAAAATATACAGTATATATCGTAAAGGTCGCAGCTCAAAAGCAATCCTTGAATGTTATTAAAAAGACTTTATGATACAACTTAATTTTATTTGTAAGCCTACTTCATAAATTAAGCTCGTCTGGTCGTGGGTTCGTATCCCGCTGTGGGCATGGATGTTTGTGTTTGTCCCGGCTGCGTACGGATATAACTTATACAAAAGGCGCAAAATGACCTTAGTAGTCGACGCCAATATTTCTAATAAACCAACCAACCATCATAAATTAATGTGTGAAATACGCCTTATCATGGTATCACTTGTGTGGAAACCACAGAATTTGGTTGATAAAAATAAAATCAACCACGTTTCATTTGAATAAAAAACTGAATTTACATGCTATCTTCCGGTTCCATATTGTCATCGGAATTTGCATTTCCGTCCTCTTCTAATATAGGCTTCGAGCATAAAAATGAAACTAGACAAAATTCATTCGGACAAAATGCAAAAAAAGATGATTTATTTCTCGCCCACCACTATTTCTGAAAAATATATTTGTCTACCCGCCGCAGCCGCATATCGTTGCATAATAAAAAAACAAATTTATTCTAATTTTTAGATTACTTAGAATATAATTAGAATAAAAAATGTATTCTAATTTTTATGTGTAGGGATCCAATATTTGCAAACTAATTGAGTCAAGACAATTAGAAACAAAATTATAGTTGGAATCATTTATAGCCTAAAAATAGAACATTAAAAAAAAAATAACATAACAAAACATTACTTTGTAGATTGCATTAATTGAATTGGATTAATTTTAAATTTCTTTAATAACAAAATAACTTTGAGTGTGGTGCTAATTTTATAGTTAGGTATTTTTTAAACATAGTAATGCTGATTTTTATATGTATAGTTTTTTATTCGACATTCGAACAGCGCAGGGAAAACGAAACGAGCGGTCCGAAAGCAACGCTTTCATTGCCATACTCATCCAGGAAGTAACCAAGGGAAGTACGCTGAACTAGGCAAGAAGCCAGATGAAACCTAGTTAAGTCATCCAGGGGATAAGATGGAGTCCTTTCCTATAAGGACGATGAAGTTGATTGTTGATTGACGAGGGACATGGAGCTACGAGATCCAGTAATCGGGAAAGATGGCCTTTTGAATGTCGTCGAAATCGATGTCCAGGACGTGACGAGGCCTGCGATGCCTAAGGAAACTTCTAAATGTGAGTGAATGCTCCAGAATATCTGCAACCAGAGGATTAGGATGGTCCTTAATCTTCGGCAGCAACTTCTTCAACGACTCCTGGACATAGCTACCAATTGGAGGTATATGGAAATTCTCAGCAATAGAAATATTTGTTGCGTCTCTCCTGTCAAGTTGGGCGATAGTCCTCAGGGTAACGTTTTGGAAGGTTTGGAGATCCTTCCATCTGGTCTTACATATTGTAGCCCAGGCAGGCATACCATAAAGAAGAATGGTTCGTATAACCATCTTATAAAGCAAGAGTTTGCTATCCATTCCAAGGGCGCTGTTTCGCCCCAGAAGAGCAACCAGACTAAACTTGGCCTTTTTAGCTTTACTTATCGCATAGGAAACGTGGTCACTCCAATTTAGCCTGGCATCTACCATCACTCCGAGGTATTTGTAATTCTTAACCCATTCGAGCTCTTTACCAGAAAGGAAGAGAGGACTCGGTGGTTTCCGAAGTTTCTTCGTAATGAACATTGCCTTGCATTTGTCAACGTTCAGGTCGAGTCTCCACTTTGCAAACCACTCTTTACACAATTGTAAGGCCTTTTGTAAGCGTGATATGACGTGAGCGGGATTGCGGTCAGTAGTCATGATGGCCGCGTCATCAGCAAACAGATATAGTTTGCACTTGGTAAAAGTTGGGAAGTCACTGATGAAAAAGTTGAACAATGCAGGCCCTAGGACAGAGCCCTGGGGAACACCAGCATTGACGTCACAAGGGTTTGACATGGAGCAGCCAACCTTGACACGAAATATCCTGTTTGAGAGGAAGGAATTAATCAAGCTAATAAGTTTGTCCGAAAAACCACATGTAATCATCTTGAATATGAGGCCGTTGTGCCAAACCTGGTCAAAAGCTTTACGAACATCCAAGAAGACAAGACCACCATACTTAGCACAGTTAAGAGGAGTGTTTAGGTCTGCAACAAGCCTCCAGATCTGAAGTTGGCAGGAGTGACCTGGGCAAAAGCCAAATTGCTCATCACGAACGAGATTGTTTGCTACACAGAATTCGTTAAACCTCTTCAGAATGCAGCGTTCAAAGACTTTGGATAACATAGGTAGTAAGCTTATGGGCCTGTAGCTGACAGCAAGAGCAGGGTTTAGACCAGGCTTTTGTATGGTAACTATGGCTTTGGTGATGATCGAGATAATATTAGAAGGCAAGTTCTTGAGAGCACTGTTAGTGATGCAATCAATGCCCGCTGCTTTCTTTGTCTTAAGTCGCTTGATGAAGTCGGAGATTTCTTGGACACTAATGACTTCCACAGGGGTGGGAACACGATGAATGCACTGATAAGCGATGCACCCATTGTTAACTAGCTGAGTGTTTTGAAGGCTGTCCAAGTCTGTCTCACCAGGCGTGGTAAATTGACTTTTTAGGGAATCGGCGATCAGTTGAGCTTTTTCCTCATCACTGGTGACAACGCTGCCATTGCCTGCAAGCAGTGGCGGCAATTGGATGGGTCTGTTTCCCTTTAAGGCCCTCACAGTACCCCAGAGTGAGTTATCCTGGACAGACAAAGACTTCAGTTTTTCGCTCCACCTTTCTGCTCGTAGAAAGTTTACCTCTTCCTGAACCTTGCGAGAAAGCCTGTTGTACTTAGTCTTGAAATAGGGTAGTCGCTTGCGTTGCCATAGTCTCCTATATGAATTCCTTTCAAGAATGAGATGCCTAATGTGAGGAGGGAGGTCGAGGTGTTTGGGACGTTTTCGGTCAGCAGTGGTGGTACTAGAAATAGTAGCATCCTTGATAACACGAGTGATTTCACTGATATTTTTGTTGATGTCCTCGTTGTCATTAACCTCCTTGTATGGAACGCTATTTTCTCGAAGTATATCCTTAAAGAGCTTCCAGTCCTGTTTGGTGTGAAGCCCTATTTTCACATCAATATCTAAGCCGTCGAAGACAAGCATGACTGGTCGGTGATCAGAGTTTAAGTCGTCTACTGTAAATATATTATAGGGATTGAAGAAACCTTTAAGAACTGCTATGTCCAGCACATCAGTGACAGGAGAGTGGTCACAGTAGTACGTGTCCTCAAGGGGACCAGCAACGAAGGTGTCAATCTCGTTCAGGGTGTAACCATATAAGATATTACCATTTTGATTTGAGCATTTTGAGTTCCATGCTTGGTGATTGGCATTTAAGTCTCCCGCCATCATTACTGGAATGGGCCCGGAAAGAAGCTCATCAAGCTCGCAAAGACCAAGCTTGTGTTTAGGCGAGTTATATAATGAGGTGAGCTTGATTTCACCTGCATCAGCGTCATTAATAATCACGGAAACGGCTTCCATTCCTTCGTAGTTGGGAGTGACAGACTCACGATGAATAATGCCATCCTTGATAATGATTGCTGCTCCACCAAACGCGCGGCTGGCATTATTACCCAGAGGCCGGTCCCTGCAATAGACATGATATCCAGGCAATTTGAACACTTGGGTTGGTTTCAAGTGCGTCTCGCACACGAAGGCGACGTCGACATTCCAGTTTAAGAGGAAATTGTAGAACTCGATGCGCTTGCGAGCAATTCCTCTTGCATTCCAAATATTGCAACGGAGTTTTCCTTGATTAATGGTCTTGTGTGGGTGTCTATCCATGATTATTTGCTAGATTTCTCAGACGCGACCTATGGCATTACTTTACCACTTTCCTTGTTGACGTTTAACAAATTCCCTAAGTATCTATAAATACTACGTAGCTGGTTTGGATTAACCATATCTGAGTCATTTGCGCTGGATGCAACCGAAGCATAGGTTTTTCCTTCTAGCACTTTGTTGCTTTTGAGCCTTTTGACATGGGGATATTTAGGACACTTAGTGTAACTAGACGTGTGCTGACCGTCACATCTAATACACTTAGGGGGGTCTTTACCCTTAACATTGCTACATTGCCTTGACTCGTGGTTGCCAGCGCATTTGTTACATCGAGGCGATTCGGTACAACCTTGGGAGACGTGACCAAATCGCAAACAGTTGTAACACTGCAGGGGTCTTTTGTTACCTCTAAAAATTTCAACATTAACAGCTAGAGGACCGACACGTTTCAAGCTTAAAAAGGACCTGTTGTGTTCCGTATTTTGTAGTAGAACCAAGACTAAAGGCATATCAACAGCACCATTTGCTTTTTTAAGCCTAATTGCTTTTTCGGGAAAGTAATTTGCTTTTCTGAGGTCTTCGCAGAAGTCTTCAATGTCATAAGTCGTATCAATATTTCTGACAACGTATTTAAGCGGTTTCTCGGACTTGAGTTGATGATGCTGTATCTTTAGCACATCATTACTCTTAACCCCAGACACTAGAATTTTGTGAGTTTCCTCATCATGACATTTGATTTTAATAGTGTCCTTCCGACCTGTGTGAGCAGTAATTTTGTCTAGAGATACGTAGCTCTTAATCTCATCCAAAATTTCTTTGATTGGTTTACCGTGGTGTCGAATGATGATTGGGGGGAATGTAAACGGCTCCCTTTTCGCGGGTGTCATTAGTTTGGGAATTTCCATGCTTGATTTTGCTACGAAGTGCTACAGAGATAGTGTCACTGATATTGACGTTAGATCGAATGTTATCGATTCTTAAACCTTTTCCTTTTTTGTTTTTCTTGTTATGCATAACATGCCAATCACCTCCACCTGTATTGGAGGATTCGTCTTCGTGCCTCCTCTTTACACTAGTTTTCACTGAGGAACTTCCGCTATTGACATTTTCCAGTCCTTCACCAATGTTTTCGGACATATCCCCAATATCAATCATCATATCTGTAACGAAATTGGATTGGCTGCAGCTGCCTGCCTTCTTAGTTTCAGACCCTTGATTTAGAAATACCTCTAATCGACTTAAGGTATTCTTGATGCTATCAAACTTGTTTTCAAGATTTGTAAGTTGAGTTCTAATCTCTGTAATGGTCCCATTTAGGGATTCTACTTTAGCTTCTAATGCAGTATACTTAGAAGATATGATTTCGTTTATCACTAAGTCAAAAGCACTGAATCTACCATCCTTGCAAGCGTCAAGGTAAGCCTTTTCACAAGTCACAGTTTTCCCGTCACCCAATGTCAAAACAGCATTCGCAGCTTTTAAGCTAGACAAAATCGATGAAGCCATCTTACATAATGGATAACGTTAGTTAACAGAGAGGAGAAACAGAACTGACCTGAACTCGATGAGAAGTGAAGAAACCAAAGTGCTGCAGTTTCACGGTGTGGTGCCGAGTTTGCCGTCCTGAGAAGGACGCACCGGGAAGAGTACTGAGCGGCCTTGATTGAAGAGTACTGAGCGGCCTTGAGCGAAGATTTCCGAGCTATCCAGGAGGGGTCCTTTCTGCTTGTCCGTCCTAATCAAAAATAGGTACGTCGTCGTCCGTGATATGTCTTGATCCCTGATTGATAGTTTTTTATTGTCATGTGCACTATATTTATATGTATGTTTATTGTAAATTAATGGAAAGAATAGAAAGAAAAGGGGGAGAAAAGAATTTCACTGAACGGGCCTATTCCTTCGCTTAAAGGGCAACTGACATCAAAACTTGACATATATATTTTTTGTCCTAAAATTATAGAGGACATTGAAAAAATAAATTCTGCACAAAAATTTTTCAAATATCTCTATTATTTTAGGAGTTCTTTAATTTTAAAAATTAGCGCCTACGTCAGCACACCTGAACGCCTGACGTCAGAGGCAAATGTTCGCTATCGCTCATACAGATTAGTATTTATATTCCGTTTCTTTTAAACGCTATTCATCGCCTAGCTGTGCCTAATTTTTACAGTTTTTTGAAACCAGTAATAAGAGCATGAACTGCAGAATATTTTATTTCCACGTTTTACCAAAAGATGATAAAATAAGGAGAATTTGGGTATCTACTTTGTCTATGTGCTCCTTTGAAATATTGGGATGGGAGGGGGGTGAATAATTTTTTCCTTCGCGATATAATCGTTTTTATATTTAATTATATTTCGTTTAGCAAAATAACAAACTGTTTTGGTAACTGCTTATAATCATACTATATTTATTTTATTAATAAATTTTTCCGTGTATTTTATTGTACTTAAAACATTTTTTTTTTGGTTGAACGATTTTCATTATAATAACGATGCTCGACAGACAGATAACGGTCCAAATGTTATATTAATAGGAAAACTATGACAGATTTAGATATCGGAGATGCTTGCTTTTGTATTTTTTGCAAGCATTTACATATGATATCAAAAATCCTTTATTAAGATGAAGTAAATTAATTCTTTTTCCTCTTTTTTTTTTCTTCTTCTTCTGTGAGATGTATAGCTTATTGAGCGAATGTAAGCTGTGGCTCGAACATACGCGCCTCCTCGCCGGAGCGCTGCCGAGTCAAAACGTTATACGCCCAACGTATGAGCGTTATCGGTTTTTATCGATGATCAAATGCGCCTCAGTATAAATCAGTAAATCCAGAAGCTGTGATGCTTATTTGTACATGCGGCCTCATGCCATCTTTGAATTACTGATTAAGCTGAGAGTAATAAAATGCTCGGACGGCTTGTAGCTCATCTTTCCCGTGCGCCTCAGCCTCAGTTTCCTTCAAAGGATGGCTTTTTTTTCTCGCAGCAGCCTCAGGAGGTTGCTCGCTCGGTCCGTACGCGTCTATAAACAAAACAGCGACATCAAGGCAATTTTTTTAAATGTTTCATCCTTACAAATATGGAAGTAGTCACCTGGAATTATGTATAAGTATTTTATTTGCATAAACACTGTAAATTAGAATTAAAACGTTAAATAAAATTTCCATAACATTCGTGCATCTCCTAGATCGCTTTTTTATGCAATTTTCTTTTTCAAACTAATTTTTTTTTAATTTTTATCACCGGTTCATACATATAAGGTTATCTATTATTTGTAAATTCAACCTTTCAATTGATCAAATTCATTTTCATAAACGGTTTTCACCAGCAAACCTATTACAAATAAATGTATATGTGGGTAGATAATGAAAGCTAATGTGGATATTTACGTATATGTGGGTATTGTCTCATGCAAAGATTTTAAACGAATTTCGCCTTTGACGTCACACCCCGATTCAAGATGGCGATGGCGATCGTTCATTTTCGTGCCGAAAAATGCTTTTATTGTATAAAAATAACGAGAATTAAAGAAAATGAAATGTGTTGCAATGTTCAGCAGGTCATAAACAATAGATTTAGCGAAAAAAAATTTTGATGTCAGTTGCCCTTTAAGTGTTCCTCCGTGCAAGTGTCCCTCTGCTGAACAGTTCCCAAATCAATAAATGATACTAGATGAGAATAATTGGTCAGGAGCATGCGCAATGGGTTTGGCCTTTGATAATCTGGCCTTTCACCCCCACAGATTGACAGGCCGCGCCTGTCTGATCCGCCAGAAAATCCAACTCGACGGAAAGGCCAAATCCCGCCCGTGACAGATCAGACCTCTCATCTGTCGACCCCATACACAGACGGATTTACCACAACCGAGGCCAAAATGGACGCGGCCTGTGGCCTGTCACAGGCCGCATCCGCCAATGTATGGGCCCCTTTACTTTCTTACTCGCCTAGAGGGTGAAGGCACAGGTCTTGTCACTCTCGGATCCAGTGAGTCGTGGGTTCGAATCCTGCCGCGAGTATGGATGTTTGTATTTGTCCTGGGCTGCATACAGATATAACTTGTGGAAATGGCGCAAAATGACCTTAGTAGTCGATGCCAATAATAATAGTAATCTTTTGTAACTGGTTACGTGGTTCAGTCAATGCTGCACACAATGGTGAACTTAGTTCGAATTATGTAGAAGAAAAACTGAACTGAAAAAAATCCTCAAAAAAAAAATTTAGTAGATTTCAACGAGATATAAAACCAAATTAATCAAAATGACAATTTAATGATTAAAATACTTTAGTAAAAAAAAAAAACAACCCATAACAGAAAAATTCCATAATCAAAATATTAAATATATCTATAGAATAAAATCATTTATAATATACTGGCATTTAAAAGAATGTATTTTCTAAAAACAATTTTATGTATTCCTGAAACATATATATTTTCCAGACTATATATGAAGTTAATATATATATATTAAATGTCATTCATGACACTATGTAAATGAAGTTAATATTTAATAAGGGAAACTTGAGAAAATGCATTGAATATGTAATCAATAATTAATGCATATATAGTTGTTTTATTTTTTTCACTTTTTAATGTACTTATTAATTTCATAAAATTTATTTAATTTTTAATATTTATAAAATTTATTTATTTAATTTTTATAATTTTTTTTATTTATGTATATAATTTATTTTCTTTATTTTTGTTTACATATAACAAACAAAATAAAAAATAAAATATATTTGGAGTATTTCTTATTTGTTTTTATTTTATTTGAAGATTTTTCAGTGGTTGGTTCCCGCGAAATTAGTGGGGGCGCTGCCATTAGAGTTGGCAACCCTAAAGCTCTGGTTATAGGCCTCGTACAACTTAGCTTTCGTCTCGACTCTGCACCACTACGCGGCAGCTTCCGGCAATAGTCCCCTATCAGCATAGGGCGAAGGGCAATTTCGTTCTCATCACAAAAATCCAGTAGTCAATCCACGTTTTATTTTATTGTTAGTTTTTATAACAATTTTATTAGCATAATTGATAAATAATGAATACATATTTACAATATCTCATGGATCGTCTCCTGTTAGGGAGAGAGGGTTCCTCACGCACACCCCATAACAGCGCATATCCTTCTGAATTCCCCAACAAGGAAGTAAGTAACTAGTAAGTGCACAAAAGATGACCACGGAAGCGTTATGGGTAAAGGATCTTACAGTCCAACCCTCTCAACCTGTAAGACGTCACTTATATGGTATGTGAGAGCAGGTGGCGGCTGAATATATACAACAATCCCCACCTTGGGTGCAATCGTCAAAGTTCTTATCAGACAATTTCATTTTCAAACAACATCTTAAAGTTGCATCATACCTCAGTCTTTTAGTTAACACATCAGCTTCTAGCTCTTTAGAATTTTCGTGGGTTAACTGTATTGTTCCATTGCTGACTTCATCTTTGACGAAATAGTATTTTCGGTTTATATGCTTTGTGCGAGATTGAGATTTTGTACCCCTCACCCAGTCGATTGCCGATTTGCTGTCTACGTATGCATGTCGGTCTCTTGATGTACTGAGTGAATCCTAGCTCGGAAATCAGTCCATCCAACCACAAAGCCTCCTTAGTAGTTTCGCAAATGGCCATTAGCTCTGACTCACAAGTTGATATGGCTACCAGTTCTTGTTTATTGCACTTCCATGATACAAGCGAATTCCCCACCTTTGCTGTGTACCCTGCGAACGATTTCGCATCACGCGTGAAATTCCAGCTTGCATCAAAGCTGAGGTTTAGTTGACCACTATCTGCTGAATAGTTCAGTCCCACTTCAGTTGTACCTTTTAGGTATCTGTAGAGTCTTTTTACTGCCACTAGATGCATCTCTCTTGGATCTTTTGAGTGCTGCGATAATTGACTCACACAGAATGAGATATCAGGTCTGGTACCCGTTGAAAGGTACATAAGGCACCCGATCATCTCTTGATAGAGTTCTTGAGATATTCGCGGCAATTCCTCATAGTGGTCCAGGTTCTGGTTTGCATCACCTGGCGTCTTTGTTGAGTTGCAGTGCTGGAGACCAAAATGCTCGAGGATCTTGTTTGTGTAAGATTCTTGGCTAAAGAACGTGTTTTGGCCGGATCTCTTAACCTGTATCCCAAGGAAACTTTGACCAATTGTGCTATGAGTGAGCTCAAAGTGCGTTTTTAATTTTGAAACCCACCCACTTATTGACTCTGGTTTTCCAACAATTTGAAGGTCATCGACATAAACTCTGATAATAATCATATCATTCCCAAGTTTTACAAATATACAAGGATCACTCTTTAATTGTTTTAATCCAAGTTCAGTTAATATGGTCTTGAGCTTATCATGCCAACACTTTCCCGATTGGGGTAAGCCGTACAATCCTTTCTTTAATTTGTATACAGTTTCATTATCCTTGTTAAATCCCGGAGGTTGACTTAAATACACTTCCTCCTTTAGATCCCCATACAAGTATGCAGTCTTTACATCATAAAATACCACATTCAAGTTTTCATTGGTTGCAATTGCCATTAGTAATCTAAAAGTCTCAATTTTCATTACAGGAGCAAAACTAGCTTCATTATCAATTCCTACCTTTTGTTTGCAGCCTACTGCGACTAATCTGGCTTTCCTACGTTTGATAGAACCATCAGGATTTTCTTTGATATTATACACCCACTTTGAAGGAATAACTTTCATGTTTTGTGTTTTTGCAATTGGTTCCCAAACATCGTGTTTTTCTAACGAGTTTAATTCATCTCTCATTGCCTCATCCCATTCGCTCTTAAATTCAGAATTCAGGGTATCACTATAACTTTTAGGGGCGGTCTCGGTTAAATTTGCATTAATGACCTGTTTATCAGCAATTCTTTGCGATCTCCTTACTCCTATTTCTTAGAGCTTTCGCTCATCCTGCTCAATTCTGTCCCTGTGTCTTAGCTCTAACACTGCCCTAGTATCCCCCTTTTTCCTACCAGGTCGATTATGACCATCCCTCAGATTATCATTATCGTTACTTAAGGAAGTTTGAATACCATTATCGATATCATCATCTTGACTATGCGTTTGGTTAGTTCTAACATTTGGCTCATCAGTGGAATTAAAATTATCGTTTCCAATTTCCCACCATTCAATAGGTACAGTTTCATTTCCTTCATTGGTTTTGTCACTTTCAGCATTTATTAAGGTAGAACCCAAAGTTGATTCTATCATCCTAGCCGACCTAGTTTCTATGACTTGTTCATTGTTAGGATTATACACATGATATGCTATTTCACATTTAGGTTGAAACTTGTGCTTTTTCTCTTTAGGAACATAATAGTAAGTGAGGCAACCATATACTCTCAAATGCGACGCTGTGGGTTTTTTACCTGACCATTTTTCCATTGGTGTTTTATCACCTCCCCTCTTTGTTGGGGTATATTTTGCAAATAACAGCTCATGGAGATGGCCTCTGCCCAAAATTTTGCTGGTAATTTTGCATCAATTAATAGGGTTCTCGCTTTATCTAATAAAGTTCTATTTGCTCTTTCGGAGATACCATTGCTTTGGGGGCATCCTGGTACAGTTTTTTGGTGCCCTATCCCACACTGTTTTAATAGACTCCCAAATACAGCATTAACAAACTCGGTACCATTATCGGTCCTAATGTTTTTAATTTTGTTGTTAGTTTGGTTCTCAGCCCAGTTCTTAACTTCTATAAACTTTCCGAGTGCTTCGGTTTTGCTCACAAGAAAGTATGTGAAAATTCTCTCACTATGCACGTCTACAATAACCATAAAATAATAAAATATTGCGTATCTCCAATTGATGGATATCTCATGGGGCCACACAAATCCATGCATAGTAACTCTAGAACTTGACTTGTTTGATTGCACTCAATTCTATGAAATGGTTCTCACTAATTTTCCTCTAATACACGCATCACATGGATCAAGATTCTTATCTCTAAATTGAAATTCTCTTATCATTTCATGGTTTCTTAGCCATATCAAGTAATCCTCACAAATATGTCCTAGGCGCTTATGCCACAATAATTTATCATCAGTAGCACGGGCATTCAAACATGATTGTTCTCCATTGTTAAATAGCTCAATTCCAAATTCACCTTTTAATATGAACATGTTATTTTCTCTATTCGCCTCAGCAATTATTATCCCACTCTCATTATCAATTATTTCTGCTTTATTTTCATTAAATACGACAGGTTTTCCACGGCCTACAATATTGTTAATTGAAAGGAGATTAGTTCTCAACTTAGGAACATATTTAGCATCTGTAATGGTTAGGGGACGTTTGACACCGTCACTTGTGGTAGTTAGAAACTTAATATAATCCCTACCCTCGATAGAAATGTCTCTACCTCTTCTGCTACACTAACAATTCCACTAGCAGATTTAAGATTAGTAATGCATTCTCTATTGTTTGTAAGATGGGTGTGCATCCACTATTTAGGGTCCATTGCATTTCCAACCCAGCGGTAAAACTAGTGTCACCCACGATAGCATTAGCAGTCTCTTTGTTCCTAGGGATGTTAAGCCTTTCGGCCACACCAAGCGCCATGTGCTGAGATTTGTATGAACCTGCGGTAGCCAGTTTGGCTTGTTGTAGTTGATTAGTACTGCTTTTAAAACTATCTCTGCCATTATTTTTACCATCTCTATAAGAATTTTAATATGATCCATTAAAGTTTTTTGAATTTTTGTCATCACCTTCTTTGTTCCTGAAATAACAGTTTTTTGAAATATGGCCGGCTCGTTTGCAGATATAACAGGTTAGCATCTCTCTTTTATCCCTACCTCTGTGGACTCTAAACGCATTTTCTATAGAATTGGACCCATTTTGATTATTTAAAATTTTTTCTTCTTCGATTAGCCTTTGTATTAAATCTGACAAAGCCGAACCTCTATAATTTCTTAATGCTGCCCTGACAAGGGAGTATTTTTGGGGTAGCCCGTTAATTAGGATACGGCCTATCTCGCGTTCGCTTATATTTTCACCTAAATTTGCACATTTTCTCTCATGCTTAAAACCCTATCTATATAGTTTTTCATGGTTTCCCCTTGATTCATCTTAGTTTGTCTAAGTTCAAGTGCTGCATTAATTTTTTGATCTTCTAAGTTTCCCGCATGTTTCTCCTTTAATTTTAACCATAATAATTTTGCATTTTCCTCTCTAGTATACAAACTGGCTTCCGATTGGGACAGTGATAACACGATAATCTCAAGAGCTTCGTAATTTTGCCTTTCCTATGTGGAAATTTTATCCGCACCCTCACTCTCAGCAGGTTGTTTCCCCTCGATAACAGATTTATAGAGACCACGTGCTTTTAACACGGTTCCTACCTTGAAACTCCACGTCGAATAGTTTTTTCCGGTCAAGGGCTCTATCCTCGATGCGGTGGTCCTCAGGTTTGACGCCATCTTGACTTTGTGTCGGTCGTTATCGTCTCATTGTTTTCTTACGTCTCCCGTCCCTTTTTTCGGCTGTTAGTCCTTCTGAGGGTTCGTCCACATTGTGTGTAAGCGGCAGTTAGTCCGTTTACAGTCGTCTACTTGAACTTGATTGTCGATTAGCCCGTCATGCTTCTCGAGTCACCACGTGTTGGATTCATTGTTGAATAAAAGTTTCTTCTGATGCTTTTCAGCACAATCAAACCACGTGTTTTGCTACCAATTGTTAGTTTTTATAACAACTTTATTAGCATAATTGATTACTAATGAATACATATTTACAATATCTCATGGATCGTCTCCTGTTAGGGAGAGAGAGTTCCTCACACACACCCCGTAACAACGCATATCCTGCTGAATTCCCCAACAAGGAAGTAAGTAACTAGTAAGTGCACAAAAGATGACCCCGGAAGGGAAGGGTTATGGGTAAAGGATCTTATAGTCCAACCCTCTCAGCCCGTATGACGTCACTTAAATGGTATGTGAGAGCAGGTGGCGGCCGAATATATACAACATTTATTAATTTGAATTTTGTTAGTTGCCAGGCTATTATTGCAGTATGAGTAATCAAAATTGCTCTGTTATGGGCTGTAGCAATACCTACAAAAATAGATTTTCTTCACAGCCCAAAACACGCTCGTTCTCTAATGCCATGTCTGACGATCGAGATGTTTCCTTATATTGACAGTATCGTTCATGTTTGTTGGAAACATATGTTTCCATTCTGATTGATTATTTTAAATTTCTTTTCATACAACATTATCTAGAGTTACGATGCTTCGAAGCAAAAATTTGTAATTCACCGCTTCCATCGTTGTTTCTGAGAAACAATGATGGACAAGATGAATTACAAACTTTTGCTTCCAAGCATCGTAATTCTCAGATCATGAAGTTTTTTTCCGCCCTGAGTGGATGCCCCCTTACCGTGGGTCAGGAATTTGGGTGCTTCAGGGATTCTTAGCTATGCTGCTTGTAGCACTGCTACTTTAGGGTCACCCTTACCAGAAAGGTCATGGTTAAGAAGTGAGACGAAGAGTATCCAAACAAACATATCTCATGTTGTCGACGAATGAGAGAAAGTATGAGTTTTTTTTTCATATGTTGTACGAAAAGAAATTTAAAATTATTATTCTGCATGAATTTATCACAACGTATCTTATTTACTGTACTATTTTTTTTAATTGGCTAACAGACTAATAAATTATGAATTATTTTTGTAATTGTTTTAGCTTCTCTTTTTAATGGTTTCAGTTTTTACAAATGTTGAGATATAGTGTGATTCCTCCTTAACATAAATGCAAAAATAAAGAATTTTTTTTATTTATTGATTTGTGATTTTGCAAGCAACAGGCTATGACAGCCTAATAACAGCTTACAAGAATAAAAATTATAAATAGTAGAATATAAAAAAGAATAAATATAATATTATTAAATATAAACAAGGAATATGGTCATAAGATAAATGCAACACTGCAAAATGACTTTTAACATAGTGATTATAATTTAAAAAAATATAAATCAATAAAAATTGTAAATTATATAGTAATACAAAGAATAAACATAAAAATGTTAATCATCGATTCACTGAAGAATTGTGTATGAAAAATTGGCAAAAAGCTGCATCATAACAAATCATTGCAATCCATTTTACCATTTGCGATTAGCACATTCAGCCTCTCTCTCCCAGGAGAACTTACAAATTCGCCGCTATGAGCGCTGAAACTAGAAAAACAGTGCTGCCATCTGAGAGGCATACGAGGCGTATAGTGGCTACGTACCCTTTCCCTCCTCCCTGTGTTCTAGCCACTATACTCTGGTTATCTCGAGGGGTCTGACAATACCCTGAATCTTTGACAAAGGTAAAATGAATCTCTGCGAATCTCACGGAATCTGTTCTGAATCCCTTAGTTATCTGGAGCCAAGGTGTATGATTAGGAGGTGAGGAGATGACAATACGTTTCCATTGTTCTTTAATGTTCCCTTAAACATGACCTACTGGATACTAACGACCTGTTCATTTAGCAGATTTCCATTGTTGTTTCAGGCAGACAAAAATCATTGTTGATTTTTCAACAACTATCACCGTCTGTCGGGAGATTTCAAGTTTTTTTCCTACCTGAATTGAATTAATAATGAGAATTGTTTTTTCTAAATATTGAGAATTAATATTTTTGATCAGAATTTTTTTTCTGTGAATACAAATTATATAATTACATTCCGAATTGTTGTTTCAGGTAGAAAAATGTTTGAAATCTCCCGATAGAAGGGGATAGTACTCGGGAAATCAACAATGATTTTTGTCTGCCTGAAACAATAATGGAAATCAGCAAAATGAACAGGTCGTTAGTATCCAGCAGGTCGTGCCTTAAACGTAGCCACCGATAATAAAACATTAGCCGTGGCTACGGCCTTAAAGCAAGCATTTACCTGATTAGCCGTCAGGCTCGCTGCATGTCCAGAGTGCTTAAAGCTCTAGATTATGAAAGTATGGCCATAGCCTACAAGGATTAAGGGAAGCCTGGTCAATTTGCTAGTAAAACATGGCTCAAATTTCGACAGAAGTCTTATAGCGTCACCCATTGACAACAATTTGCAAAATCTGAAAAAAAAAATTGAAAAAATACACTTAAAACTAGGTTTCATTAATTGCATCACAGTGGGGCGTTGCGAACATTCCACAGAAATCCATAAGCTACACAGTATTAGAAATCAAATGTTCTGATTAGAAGAGTTTACAGATGTTTTGAAAGTAAAACCTTTTTAATATTGATTGTTAGCATCTAAAATTATTTTTAAGTGTACGTTTTCAATTTTTTTTTCAAATTTTACAAATTGTTGTCAATAGATGGCCCTATAAGACTTATGTCCAGACTGGGAAAAAAAGCGGACACCACTTTTAACAATAGACAAACTATGAATAGACCAGGATTCTCTTAATCCTTGTAGGCTATGGTATGGGAATCCTTTTCCACGCCACCTGTAGCTGCTGATTGGAACAGGAGCACGTGAGTTTTTCAGCCATTGTTGGCTGAAACGCAGCGATAGAAACCATTGAAATGCATGTGGAGGATGCAATTTAGATTAAACTTTTAAGGAAATGTTCGTTAATTGATCCAGAATTTTAATCCAAATAAGCAAAACTTCAGGCTCCTTCAATCTATTGGTCCCTGGAGGTTAATAAATTCGTTAAAATATCCGAAGAAGTGATAAAAAGCAAGGAAACTTATAACTTCACTGAATGTTGTTGAGATGTTGCATTGTGCAGTTCCCAGATGATCTGAAAATATAATTTTTCCATACAATTGTGGCGCTAAAGAAAATTACTGAAAGTTGAATTACAAGTTGAATGTAGTTCTTTTTTAAGAAAATACAATTTAATTAACAAGGTCTGTTTGTGAAATATGGAAGAAGATGATTTAAAAAACTTGAAATAAAACTTTGATGTTAGGTTAATTATTTTTTATTTATTTATTTTTTTTTTTTTTTAGCCAAGTTAATTATCACTCATCATTACAGGATACAATAGTTACTTGAATGTAACTTTTAAATTGAATTACGAAAATTTGCTGTTTGGTTGGAAAAAAAATATAGAAAG
The DNA here is from genome assembly GCA_023313115.1 of Rhysida immarginata. Classification (NCBI taxonomy): domain Eukaryota; kingdom Metazoa; phylum Arthropoda; class Chilopoda; order Scolopendromorpha; family Scolopendridae; genus Rhysida; species Rhysida immarginata. The sequence goes on along the minus strand of JAHWFO010022948.1, from coordinate 97,835 downwards.
TTTTAATTAGAACAAGTTTTTGATAGATTTTTACATATACATTATAGACCTCCATAAATGAATAAATTTTAAAATACACTGCATGTGGAGTTTTTTTTTCTGAATTTTATTTTTTATCAAGATATCATTTTTTTCCAAATTATAATGTTTTAAATTTTCTATCAAAATATAATTATCGAATTTTAATATTTATATCAAAACTTCATTTTAACAATTCCTATTTTATTAAATTATATTTTGATATTTTTATAATTGTAATATTATTATTACAGTTTAATAATATTTATAATTTAATAACATTAAAATAAACTGTTAAATTGAAGTTTTGATAAAAATATAAAAATGAATTTGATTAAAGTTTAATAACTTATTTTTAATAAAAAATTTTAAAATATTATTTGATGAATATTATTACAAAAAGTGGGTGTCAATCCGCTCACAACGTGCACCAGCGATCATAATGGCTACTTCATCTATAACACCTAACACTTTCATAGCCAAGCTAGAGAGATTGTGTGGAATTATTTTCCGATTTTAAATTTAAGGATCGTGATAAAACCACTTCAGCGTTCCAATACAGAAAACATCTAAAGCAAAACAAGTTTCGGCAACGTCCTTCGAAGAATCGTTTTGAACGTAGTTACACAGAATAAGGAATACACAGAAACGACATCCAATGTTAATGGAGTGGAAAGTGGATGACTCATGCTTTCGAAGTCGTCGATTGTAGCGCACGCAGTGGTTGCCATGCGCGCCGCTAACTGATCGCTATATGTTAACATTGCCTCTTGCGTGTATTTTGATGTTTAATAAAGCATTCTGTATTAATATATATTAAATAGTAAAAAAAGTTATATACATAAAACACATCGATTACAATTGAAAGTATTTAAAATTACTATTATTTTAAAATACAGAAAATTACAATATACTAGCTAATGTGATATAAATTTGGATAATGGGTCTTATATGTCCAAAAAATGTGTGTAGAGCTTAAAGAGACAGATAGATGAGATTATTTTATTTATAGAAAACGCTAGTGCGTAGAGTGTAAACTGTCTTGACTAGTTTTAATAGGAGTCCGATTTTTTTTTCTTGAAGATTTTCTCGTCCTTTATAAATTTCACTGCGGTTCTTAAACTATCAATCGTAGAGTCATATTTCTATTTTTGTTAAGATGCCTATGGAATCTACTGTCAGGGTAAATATTAATTTCAAACTAATGCAAATAAAATAAAATAAATACTGCACCCATTTACGTGAAAAAAATTGAATAAAAAACCACCTTTTTCACATTTCCGTCGATATCTAAAAATACAGAAAACAAACACCAATTAACGTAGCTTTTTTAAAACTCATACAAAATTGTAATATTACAGCTCTCATTGAATAAAAACATGATGTCTCTGTCTCTTTCACTTTTTAAGTTCTACTAAGTTAAATTAAGTTATACCCTTGCATGTTTTCACTTCTTTTTAGGAAAAAAGGAAAAAACAAAAATCAGTTATGATCATTTTTATTGATTAGCTTGCATTTTAAAAGTTACTTTGACTACCATAAAAGTTATTAATTATGTTTTCAAAATGTTGGCTATCGTTTTGTCGCCATGGGGTTGCACAATAAGCTGTTTGCCTTGTTGCACTTTAAATGATGACACCTTTAAATAATTTTAATTCATTTTTAAATGATATTACTGTATCCAATTTTACATTATTATTATTATTATTATCACCAGGCGGCGTTTGATGGCGGTTGCCTTCCACTTCGCTCCTCATGGGGAAAGATAGGAAGAAGGGAAAGCAAAGGACGATAGGGTTTTGTCCCGCTTGTAACAAATCCATACACGGGCGACAGCTTTATTTAGCTTGTATTGGCGACTGTCATCTATTATTCCACGCCAATTGTATGAATATTGCAAAGGACGAGCTCCAACGAGTAAAGTCAACATGGCAGTGCTCGAACTGCGTCGTTGATAATGGTGGCGGCGAGGCTACGGGCAAGGACGAATCTGAGCATAGTTTTCTCTCCTCAAGAGCGGACAAACGGACCGATAAAGGTAATTTTGCGCAGATACTGGTTGCGATAAGGGAATTGATAGCATCTGTTAAAGAGTTTACTGCGCTTGCCTCTTTGTTGCAAGCCATAAATCGTGAGAGCAATAAGAAATTAGATACACTTATCAGGATTGTTAACTCTTATGTCACTCATCCGCCTTTGAGTTCAGTTTGCAGTTTCGCTGAGGCTCTACATAGAGATTGTCTGGCTCCAAATGTTGAAAAGCCTGACTTTTTTGTTCATCGCCCTATAGCCTTAGCCTCTACTTCAACTGACAATGTTAGGAACAGTCTGTGACCCAAACCGAAATTAATCAGGTCTAGTGCATCCGGCAATGGATTAATTAAAGTGGCTAGTTCTAATGCCAAACTGAAAAGATAATTTATCTCCCGTTTGCAACCGAGCATTTCTGCTAAGAATATTTGTGAGTTTGTCGTAGGGTTATTCCCCTCCCTTCTTGTGAACAAGTGCATGAAAATCAAAACCAAGTGTCAAACCTATTCTTCCTTTGTCCTCTATCTAAACCAACAGGACTTTGACTTGCTTTTTAATGCTGACCTATGGCCTAAAGGAGTCTTTCTTTCATTATTTTATCGCATTATTTATATTGTTTTATTTAATGTTTTAGTTAGTATTTTTTTTCATAAAATTGGCGTTTCATCTTTATATCCTGAGTTTAATTTTACCACTTTACGTAGGACCCGTAGGGGATTTACTTTAATTCCCACTATTTTTTGGAAATCGTCTCTTTCTCGGGTTAATCCCGTTTCTAAATTAGTCAAAAATTACGTGGAACGTTTTAATGACATAAACCTTTCCCGTGCTGAAGGTCTGCATTTAAATTTATTTTCCTAGTTTTTTTTTGTTTTTTTTTTCCTCTTCTTACCTGTTAGTTTTTATTCTTGATTTTTGTGTTGTTCTTAGTAGTTAATTATTAATTGTTGTTTTTTTTTTATTTATGTGTTTTTCATCAACCCCGTTTTGGGCATTTGGCCCGTTAGGGGGCAACAGGGGCTCTCCCCTTCGGAGTATCTGGCGGGGTATTCCCCTTTTGCTGCTGCAATTATTATTATTATTATTATTATTATTATTATTATTATTATGCTTTATTCACTACTCAGAATAAACAAAACTTAACATTTTTTGGGCAAATAAACCTACCCCTTACACTCCTTCTCAATGAGATACTATCCCTAAACCAATTCATACATAGACAATCATCAGTACTTCTCTTCCTAATTAGTTTACCAATTCTTACAATCTGCATATATTTTACAAATTGATCAAATGACAACAATCTATGCTGTTTACAACATGCTGTTATAGAATCAATTTTGGAGAGTCAAAACAATGTTCTTATTACTCTATTTAAAGCTAATTTTAATTTAAATATCCTGAATTTATCACTAGAAGTCCAAATCCATCCTCATTAACAATATAAGCATGTGTTGTGAATTTTTCTTCATATTTATACTGAACTTTTTTTTATTGTAAATTGTTTCTCTCCAAGCACTTTAAATGATGAAACCTTTAAATAATTTTAATCTATTTTTAAATGATATTACAAGTTTCTCCAAGCAATTTAAATGACAATACCTTTAAATAATGTTATCCAGTTTTAAACAATATTATTCGTTTTTACATTAACAATATAAACATATTTAAGAATATTTTCCAATCTGTGGTCTGCTTCTTTGGTAGTGAACTGTTTTCTTCAATCACTGAAAATGATTTTAAATAAATTTTATCTATTTTTAAATAATATTATTCACCTACATCACAACATTATAAACATTTTGTGAATAATTACCTGCCTGTATTCAGTCTCTTTTATCGTAAATATTCACATGTTCTCCAAAAAATGCGAAGACGAATTTTACCTTCTACTTCTTCTTCTTTACAGCCCTCGTCTCCAGAGAAAGGGAAACTAGCTGATTGATACAAGGGGAGCTTTTCAGCTTAACGTGCAACGATTAGTTAATGACTGGTGAGGGGTTTCTGCAGCTCTTCTGACAGTTTAGTTGTGTCTAAATATTTGAATAGAGCTTTCGCTACTATATTCTTCAGTTTTTGACTCATCGGGGTAGAAAGGAGAATATTTCGTAGGGATGTTGAGATTCCTCTATGTTGGAGTTCCTGAAGAAGGGGCTCCCTCTGCCGAAGGAAATAAGGACAATGAAGTAACACGTGCTCCACTAATTCTGATTCTCTGCACTCACAGCGATCCGAAGGCACTATTTTTAGTTTATACAAAAATTTATTTAGCGGGACATGACCAGTTGTAAGTCTGAATAGGATGGACTTTTGTTGATAGGAGAGCCATTTTGGAGAGGAATGTTTTCCTATATTTGGGATAAGATTTTTATAGTGGGACCCCTTGGATTCCGTAGACCAAAGATAATTCCAGCTCTCTAAAATGCTTCGTCGTACGCAGTCTCGAAAGGCTGAAGCGTCTACACGAGATAGTGAAACCGGCTTTTTTTCTATTCTACCCCAAGGGGCAAGTTCGTTTTCACTTATTCCATGGTGACCAGGTACCCAGAGGAATCTTATGCTATAGTTTTTTCCATCGAGTAGTTGCAATAGGCTTATCACCTGGCCGATAAGATTTTTGTAGTGCCATCGGTACTTGTTAAAACTTGACTGGATAGATAAGAGCGCACTTTTCGAATCTGTAAGAATCAGTTAGGATTCTGGGAGTAGGGTCGCAATAAATATTAACGAGCAGTGAATTGATATCAATTCGAGATGATAGGAGCTAGTTGCAGGCTCAATTTTTTTTGATATTATACGTTTGGCTTTTATGTATACTCCAATCCCCCCTGTGAGGCTAGTGAGAGACAAGGAAGCGTCCGAGAATATCTTAGTGAAGCCAGCGTATTTGTCTATCAGAAAGTCGCTAAATAAGTTGTCGCATAGATTTCGCATGGGGGCCGCTACAACTGACTCAGGGGTTTCCGAGATGAGGTTGGGCGGCGGATGCCTCCAAATGTTTTTAGCACTGTTGTTCCACAAGTTTTAAAGTGGCTACAGGTGAATCCAGCTAGTATCTGGGATATGAGAGAGCTAAGCTTATTCGATTTTAAGACGATGTGTATATTCTCAGCCAGCGAGGAGTTCCCAGAAAGGTTAACTACTATTTGACAGTTTGAAAAAAATTGGATAACCTGCCTTCGCTTCCCAACTTAGGAAGGGAGGGGGTAAGTTTGCTTCAATATAGAGCGTCGGACAAGGTGAAGTTGGAAGAGCATGGAGACAGCTTCGAATTATCTGCCTTTCTTCTATGAGTAGTGATTCAATTGCACTCTTAGAAGCGAGGAGAAAAATGATGGCAAAAGTGTCCGTTGACTTAATGAGCGTGTTAATAAGCTTGGAGGATTCACTCCATGACGGCCCCCATTTTGCTCTGGTGACAAGCTTCAAGCGAGCCACATTTTTTTGTAGGCGTCTTTTTGTTTCTGCTATATGTGGTCTCCAGGTTAATTTGTCGTCGATAAAGAAGCTTAAAAAATTGTGAGAGTGCCTGCAGGGGAGTTTTTCACCTTGCAGAAAGATTGTAAGAAGCAGAGGAGGTCTTGTTTTCGCAATACACATGACTACAGATTTCTCTGATGAGAAATTTAGATTTCCAGCTCCCCAGCTGGCAAGGCGTCTTGCAACGTTCCACGGATATTTTGGATGGAACTGCTCGCATACCAAATGGCCATGTCATCAACAAAAACGCTTATCCCAATCCCCCTAGGGGCGTTATTAAAAGCATCACTTGTATATACGTTGAAGAGCGTGGGGCTTAAAATGGATCCCTGTGGGAGTCCTTGTAAGCTAATTGTTCAAGCTTCTCCTCCAGGGAATTTAATACCAATTTTCCTCATTCTGAGGAAGGAAGAAATCCATAGCACTAGTCTATTAGGGACCTTAATACTTATTAGCCTGTTGATCAGTACCTCGTGAGGGACGGAATCAAAGGTTTTCTTTATATCGAGAAAAATAATGCCGATACTTTCATTTTTCTCTTTTGCTGCGAGGATGTCATCTACAAGTTTAATAAAGGAGTGAGCATGATCACGGCCTTTCCTAAAACCTGAGGAATACTTGGGTAAGAGCTTTTGAGATTCTAAGTAGTGTTGTAGCCTATTATTCACCATCCTTTCAACTATTTTCACCAGGCGTGACGTGAGAGCAATAGGCCTATAATTTAATGGGTCATCTGAACTCTTGTTAGGCTTAAGAATAGGGAAAATAATAGCATCTTTCCATCTAGGTGGAATAATACCTGATAACCAGGATTTATTAATGGCTTCGAGCATAAACTTCAACTGACTGTCGCTTAGTTTCAAAAAGGTAGAATTTAATAAGTTGTCAGGGCCAGGTGGAGTTCGCATCGGTCTGAAAGATATAGTTAGTTCTTGCTTCGTGAAAGGGCTCTCCCAAGAAGAGCAGAGATCTTCCAGACAAAAGTCTCCAGGTAGATGGCAAGGCCGTGGTAAGTCAGCCGCAGATTTGGAGCCTACTGTCGCCAAGAGGCTCTTGCTGAAGATTAGGGGTCGAGTAATATGCCATCCTTATCTTTGACAAGGGGAATAAGCGATGGCGCATGCCTTTGAAAACACTTAAGGGTCTTCCAAATACTATTGGGGCTACCATCTTGTATCCTATATCTCCAGAAATCCCTTCTGTGCTTCTTGAGGGTTTTTTTACATTTAGCTTTAGTTCTTTTAGTTAGAAGCCAGCACTGATCACATCTGCATTTTAGAAACGTTCTCCTGTACTTTTCCTTTCCCATATGGCTACTTCACAATCTGCGTTCCACCAACATGGTCTTTGAAGTATAGCCTTCTGCTGTTTAGGGCGGGTCCCTGGGTTTTGATTGAAAAGGTTTCAAGAGGGTCAGGATATCTGGAGATCGAAAGTAACAATCGTTTAGAGGTTGGGAGCCATGTGCAAGCAGAGGGGGGGGGTTATCAAGGACTGAAAGATCCATTGTGTGGGAGGGGCGAACCGTGGACTTTAAGGAAATAATTAGACGTATCGGCTGGTGGTCGCTTCCATACGAACCTGGGATTATTTCCAGGTGCATGGGAAAGGGGCAATTCAGAGAAAGTAAAGCTAGGTCGAGGTTTGCTGAGGACCATGCAGGGTTGGATGGTTGAAAAGTGTGCTCTGAGGTGAAAAGAACGATAAAATTGAATTGACTTTGTAGGTCTTCTAAGTAACGTCCGTTTTGGTTGTAATTGCTACACCCCCATTGGGGACTTTTTGCATTGAAATCCCCAATTGCTATAAAGGGGGGGAGAAGAGGTTAATAATTTCCTTCCAGTTTTCTTTGTTCATATAGCCAGGAACGTAGACACTGTGAAGCCAGACTCCCTGGAGGAATACCACTAGATCAATTACTGCTATGTCTCCGATATGTTTGAAAGAGTTTACGAAATGGGGGACAGTGGAGCTAACCGAGGTCAAGTTCCCACCACCATATTTTCCCTATTGTTTGTATATGTATGAAATTTGGATATACTAACAGGTATGATGCAAAAAACGAACCTCTTGTCCACAAACGTTTTAATGGGCGAATACGTATTTCGATATCTTTGAGATCATTATTCAACGCAAAAAAAAAAAAAAAAAAAAAAAAAAAATTCATTGAAATTGAGATGAAATAAAAAGTTTTAGACAGTTACTCGCCCAGGGTTGCCAGGTTGGGCGATTTATCGCAAATTGGGCTACTTTTTTGTTCAAATTGCGACTAAAATTTCAAGTTTGCGATTGCGACTAAATTGGGCTACTAAAATTTCAAATTTGCGATTTTTGGGCGATTTGTTTTGTGCGAATTTTGTGACGATTTTTGGGCGAAATTATTGTCAAATAACAAAAAAAAACTGGTTTTAGACAATTATTAAAACGAGGACGAGACGAGAAGACCAATGGAAGACCAGAGGCGTGATTAGGTCATATCATTGTTCTTTTACTGGATACAGTAGCCAATCCGTTTGCGAAATTTGGCGCTGGCCTCCCATTGGTGCGTTATTCGCAATTGAGTATATATCTATCTTCTATATATATAAAGAAGGATGTTTGTGGGTCTGTGCGGAGATCACTGACTTGGACACACACAGAACCACTCATCACCTGCACGGGTTCGAGCTACTCATAGATGGTATAGATTGGAGAAGGAATGTTAATTGAAGGCACACTCTTTTAAGGTCAGCGGTTTTGTTTTATATCTATTCCTTAAGGCTGTTTTTTTTTTCTACAGATCTTATTCTGGAAAAGCCCTTTTCAGGGCTAGCAGTCTTACTATTCTTTACTCATAATTATAAAATTTATCATAATGCCAGACTCAGGCAAAGCATTAAGTGGCATTGCAAGCCAAAAAACAAGTGATGGTAAATATACATATGGCGAGATATATAAAGATGCCTGTAAAGATTACAGATTTGAAGCTTTTGATGCTATAATTAAGGATAAGCTAGAGGTTATGCGCCAAGAAATGTGCACTAAGTATGATAAATTACAAGGAAAAGTCGAGTCACTAAAAGGGAACATTGCTGAAATCCACGATAAAATTGCTAATATGAATGCTGAAATATCTGCAGCACGTAATGAAGCCAACAAGAACTTTAATAAGTTGGAGCAGTTCCTCAAAGATCAATTCTCTGCTCTGTCAATGAAAGGTAATCAGCCTACTGGTGTAACTTCTGACTATCTAAGAGACTCTTGTGAGAGTGTGAATACTCAGCCTATGGAAATTATCCCCGCCGGCTTAGGGAGTAACGATAACGATGGCAAAGACCCGATTAGTACAAATCGCAAACGGCTATACAATGATACGGATAAATGGATACCTGCAAAATCTAAAAAGGCTAAAAAAGGGTTGAAAATTGACAACATTAAGGATGTTGTTGATATAAATGATACAATCGCTGTTGCTTTTCGAGAAAGCAAGTCCGAACAGCGAAAAAATGTTGAAAAGCCAAATACCAAGAGCAGCTCCTATATTCCGCCAATCATAATACGTACTCACGGTCAGCCAATCAAGCAAATCCTGGGCGAGATTCAAAAGCATGTGGCGATTAACCTAATTACTGTACACACAGGCAGAGCAGAGACGATCAAAATAAGGTGTCATGATGAGGAAACTCATAGTAAATTGGTGTCTGGCATTAAGGCTGATAACGTGCTAAAGATTCAGCATCATCAACT